>JAPZDX010000022.1:26114097-26136524 GCA_029783625.1 Naso annulatus | reverse complement strand
CACAGAATATGAGTTAAGGTATGATTTTAACCAAAAATAAAACTAGCTACCGCAAATCCATATTTCTGCAGTTGCTTCTGTGAATTGCAGTGATCCATTTGCTTCTTTTGTTCCACAGCTTTCAGCAATCTGTAAAAGAAAAAAATCTCAGACTTTTTGGTTACATCCATTTGTGCAGTCAATCACACCACAGCTCTTTCTCATTTTGGATGTGCTTTTTGTGTGTTTGGCAGCACACAAGCTCTGCAATTCTACGCTAACACTGCCACTCAGTGTCTTTCTGCCACTCAGTGGGCGTGTCCGCAGTGATTCCCATTGACAGTGATGTCACATGCTGTGCATACCCTTTATATGTAACATTGCAGGGGGTTAGGTAAAGCACTAAATTTGGGCTGGCGTCAGCTGATTAGCAGCAGCTGATTTCCTCGCGCTTCACCATCTGGCTGCTAATTTAGCCAGATGGTGGCTAATTTATCTGCCCCTCAGCCACCAGTTGATATAAATATCCAAAAATAATTACGCAGATGTGCAGCACGGCCATTATAACAACACATTTGTAGAAGGTACAAGATAAACTTTATTATCCCACAAGGGGAAATTCTTGTGGTCATGCACATCTCATCAAAATACGCACACACTACACATAGTACTTTATTCTATAATATGATAAACTATTTAATCCATTAGACAAAAATACCGTATACACAAACACAGCACATAGGTGCGCTGTTCAAAAATATGAAAAAGTGATAGGCTATGCAATTAATATACATGAGAAGTCCATTATTTTTAAAACTGTCCAGATGTGCACCTATATGCAATTTTAAAGAGGTGTGCAATATACGCAGTTAAAATGCCATTTCTGCAGTTTTTATCTCTCATGGTGCAATCTAATTGCTTGAGGCACAAAAGATTTGCTGTACTGATTTTCTGCTGCAGAAGTCTGCCGTTTGACCTGCGACTCCTTTTGAATTTCAGGTGGAGAGGATGAGTAGGATCATTGAGGATGTGATCTGCTTTTGTGGAGCTGAGTTGCAGACACTTGGTCAACCCTGATGATCCTGCTGGCTGTCTTGATCATGTGCTGTAGTTTGATGTGATCTTGAACACACATGTTTCTAAATGTGCAGATCAGGCCAAAGGACAGAACACTGCAGAATGACATGTGCTGCTATACTACTTTGCCAATATGCACAACAGTTTCTTTCACAGCCCAGACTCTGCCTAACGTACTGATGTCAGTGCATGTGTTCAAGGGTTTAGATGCCGATAATGTATGTGTTTGTTAAGTTGTTCCAGAATCCTCATGGCTGCCATTTAACCCTAACTCTACATACAAATATTGATAAAGTCTTGATGGTTGAATGATGGAAAGTTCTGACTCCTCTTCTTCATCTTTCCTCAGGTAGACTTCGAGGACGTGATCGCCGAGCCTGCAGGGACCTACAGCTTTGATGGCGTGTGGAAAGCCAGCTTCACCACCTTCACTGTCACCAAGTACTGGTGTTACCGGCTGCTGACAACGCTGGTTGGCATCCCCCTGGCGCTGATCTGGGGAATTTTCTTTGCCATCCTGTCCTTCATACACATCTGGGCCGTGGTGCCGTGCGTCAAGAGCTACCTGATCGAGATCCACTGCGTCAGCCGCGTCTACTCCATCTGCGTGCACACCTTCGCCGACCCACTTTTCGAGGCCATGGGCAAGTGCCTCAGCAACGTCCGACTCCGCCTGACCAAGGAGGTGTAGCATCAGCAAAAAGGAGGAGGAGGATTAACGGGAAGAGGGGAGGGAGGATGGGAGGGCTCGAGCCACACAGACGGAGGGAAAAGTCACAACAGAGAAGAAGGAGAAGACAAAATAGACCTCTGGAAAACGAGAGGTGAGACTTTCCAGGGTGGGCGGAGGTTGTTTTGAAGTGAAGGGGCGTGGTCACATGGCACCTGACCCCGCCTTTTCCACCAGCTGTTTTTTTCCTTCCAGTGTTGGTGCAACCAAACGGGTGGGCAGAGGAAATTAAAGGGTTCTCCGGGGTTTTTGTTTGTTTTGTTTGTGTTCTCTAGTTGTTGTTTTTTTTTTTCATTCCCCACTGTTAACTTTGTCAAGCAAGCCGTCAAGCTCTGTATCTGTTTTCTGTTTTTGCCACATGATGTAAATTCCTTCCATTCTTCCTATTTCTGTGGAGAGCTTATCACTTTGATTGATTCATGTGAAGAGGGGATGTCAGGGTGTATCACTGTCTTCTCTCGGTTTATTTGTGTATGTTTTTTGGAGCCGTCGCCCAGGGCAGGGCGGTGGGATAACGGGGGGTTGGGAAGGTCAAAGCAGACAGAAAGAGAGGGTGCTGCCAAATTCTAACCGAGTCAGCAAAAACAAAACAAGCGCAGAGGCCAAAGAGCACAGCAACGCTCACTCTCTCTAACACCCGTGACCTCCGACCCACAAAAACCACCCATCCGCCCTTCCCTCCCTTCACCGGCTTTCCAGCAGTCTCACACACTGAACCTGCCCTCGTTCCTGCATGCACCTGCGTCGCCTCGCCAGCAACTCACCGTCCGCCACGCTCACCGCACAGCCTCATGATGCACAAATGATCTGCATCTCAGCATCTCAGCTCACTCGCTCTGTGCATCAGCTTCTTACTTCACTTCAGTGACACATGTGTGTGACAGAGAACATTAGCATTTGAATTTTATAAAAACTGAATCTTTTTTCTTCTTTTTTTTTTACTCCAGCGAGGGTTTGCTGATCAATTCAGGCTTTCTATTTTCCAGTGAAGCTCGGTGCTTTTAAATGCACATCACCATAGTTCCATAGTGAATGCTTGTTTTTCTACACTATGAAAATGAAGAACTTTGATGGGTTAACTTCAATAAAGTTGTTTTAATATCCTTAATGTTTTGTATGAGTGTTTATGCAGATAATGAGACTCAGTCCAGTGCAGTAATCTGTGTGAAGTATTGTTAGTGAACAGCACATGAAGATCTCCTTTCTGCATTAGCAAAGGTGGAATATTAGCTGTCACCTTTGCACAATTTACACTTACATACTGTGGTGCTTACACAGGTTATTGCACTGGAGTTGTGTGAGGTGGTATGTGTGATTTTTAGATGCTTTTTTATTTGTAATCTGGTCATAATTTTGCACCATCCCCCCTTTTTTGTCTTCTTCATTTTGTTTTAAATTCCCTTGATTAGTTTGTTCTGCTGCCCTTTTTCTTGACTGTGGACACGATGCTTAAAAGCATCAAACCGATGCGTCCCGCCTCAGAGACGAGTGAAGGGACGGATGGTTGGGTGGGGTTTCTTGAAGGGGGAGGGTGGGGGGGTATGTTTTATTGATAACATCGAGCTCGCTTTGACTCTGTCACCTTCAGTCTACCTGCTGTCTTATCACAGGGATGGTAAAATCATAGCATCTGAGTGTTTTTAAGCTCTAAAGGTGATATTTTTATAAGAAATTGTTTTTTCTTCCTTGCTTTTATTGTACAATATCACGCTGTGCACATTAAAATTTAATATAATCCAGTGTGCAATTTGTTTGATTCTTTTGTGCAGTTTATTCACAAGTGATCACAAGCTATCAACAGTAGATTATTTTGTTCTCTTTGTACTTGTGATATTGAGTCATAGCAAATCTAATTGCGTAATGTTGAACAGCAGATAGTCGGAGGCTTGTTTCATTCATCTGTAAGGCAAAAACCAGCCAGCGGATGCTGCTTGTGGAAAAAAAATGTAAAACTGGAGCAAAATGAGCTGAAGAATAATTTCCAGTAGTCAGTGCCCTGCAAACCCTGTGCAGTGTTTGTACGTGAGTGTGTGCAAGTGAGGTCTGATGACTGCACTGCTGCTCACTGGCTTTTTTTTTTTTTTCAAGCCTGGCACAGAATTTCCATGGTTACCAGAGAAACAAATAAAACTGTTTGGCAATGCTCATGAGACTGGGGTTGAGTCTCTTGACTTTATCCAAGTTAATTTACACCAAAAGCAGAATATAATTATGAAGCCTGAGGTTAAGCCTGGACTCTCACTGTGTACTGTATTGTTTAACAGAATAAAGTCAACTTAACAGTGGTTCATTGTTTATTCTCATAAAAGGTATTGTGAAGGATACAATAGATAAAATAGAAAGTTGCCTCCAGGTTTTGTTTCAACTTAAAGGTCAATAAAATGGATTTATTCTAGTTTGTGGCCTCTCATATATTAACATAATACTAAGGTCACAGAACTGCTTCAAATGTCCAAAAGTAAGTGGACAGCCAAACAGTACAACCATGTGTGACTGTGGAATTTTTACAAAAACAACCGGCATTAATCTCTGCTATGACAGCCAAAACTCTTCTTGTCTTTTTCCTTTTTACTTTTTTTGAGATTTTGAAAACAGACTGCAGGACTTTTCTCCAATTTAGCTACAAGAGTGCAGCAAACTCAAGTTACAGGTGTAAAGGTCCCACAGTGTTCCAGTATATCTGAACTGGGCTGAGGTCATGGCTTTGTCAAGTTCGAGGAAAAGTCCACAAACATCCACATCAATTCTTCAGGTGCTGAGTCTTAAAATTCACTGGATGTAGCGCAAAAAGATTTGCAATACCTTAAAAAAACACAACGTTTCGAGCCCGACCGGACTCTTCAACGTGCTACAGTTTCACTATACTTAATCAAGTTCTTCCACAGCAGAAATGCCCTTGTTATGAAGCTGGCTTTGTGCCTGGCCTGCCACAAAATGTTTTTAGTTTGAAAGCATGTAATTGTATATGTAGCCATATACTGAATGTAACTGAAGGAAATGTGGAAACAGACCAAGACAGAAATTTTAAGCGTATGTGGAAAACAGACTTTCAGCTAAACAGTGAAAATATATTTTGAGCACTTAAATAAATTTTGACTTTCCTTAATCCAAACAAAGATAGGACAAAGAGTTTAGTTTTCATGAGCTTATTACAAACATAATTTTCCACTTTTTTATGTTCATATATTTGTTTTTTGACAAAAACAGAGTCACAACTTAAAAAAAAAAACATAAAAAACAGGTTGAAATCTTCCTTGTTGTGAAACTGAATAAATATTTTTTTTATCCAGATGAGCATAAACCGAGGCTGTCATGGGATTTTCAAATATCACCTTCAGAAGATCTGATAAGCTGTCAGATGCACTTGAGAGGCCCTTAGCGTCACTTTAACCCATGCAGCATTCTCTAACCAAATAATGTAAAGTTCAGCCTAGGTTCATTTAAATCATGAAAAAACATCATGGGAGACAGAAAGGAAAGTAAAAACTGTTCACTCCAGCAGAGAAATTTCCAGCTGAGAAATTTGCAGGAGCAAAGCAGACGTATGAGGAGGATGAGAGAACACAGAGACGCTCTGTTGCCTGACGACGGGACTCGACAGCGGCACTTGTGAGCTAATGGCAGTGACCTGATACAAGCAGGGTGAGAAGTTACCAGCTGCTGACTCAATGCTCCTCTGTCTGTGTGTGGGTGGTAAGTTTGCCAGGTCTCTCAGATATCATTTGGTCCTAATCTTTACTACAAACCTCCCTGTCTGCTAAAAAAAAAAGACTTTTGCAAAACAAGCTGCTGTGTTTTAGATTTGTGGTTGTCCTTATCCTTTCAAGAAGTTATGATTCATTTTCATAAGTTTGTGACAAATTAATAAAGAGATTTTATGGTCAGCAGGACAGCTGAAGAACTAAAGCTTCAAGAGTCTGCTCATTTAATTTCATACAATGTAGAGCTAAATGCAAAACAGTAGATGTATGGAATAAGAGGGCAAAACATTAAAATGAAATCTCCACAGCTCTGGTGAATGAAAGACTTTTATTACTGATAAGTATAAACATCAGTGTCTGGGTATCTGCGTAGAGTCTGGGTTTGAAACCTGTCCAAAGTGTTATTTTTAGGTGCATGCTGGGAAAGACTCCAGTATTGTGTGACTATAAATAGAAGTAAATGGAAATTGTGTGTGTGGCGAATTAAAGTAAATGTTTAATAGTTGATGTGATATGACGCTAAAATCATTTTTTAAGTAGTTTTGTTTTTATGTTTCTTGAATCACCTTTTCAGATACTGACATCAGCTTTTACAATGCAACAGCTCCATCTAGTGGTAATAATAACAATTGCATATATTTACTATTTGGCCAAAATTATGTGGACACCTGATTGCATCCATGTGTGATTGTTACATTTTTCATTTCCAAAACCATGAACATTAACACAATTCCGTGACATTGTTTCCAGTTTTCCACTACATTTTGGAACCTGCTGCAGGGATTTGCTCCCAATCCCACAAGAGCTTAATGATTGATGTCCAACACTAATATTGGATTGTAGTTGGAGCTCCAGTTAATCATAGAGGTGTTAGATGAGGATGAGGTCAGGGCTCTGTGCAGGTCAGTCGAGTTCTTTATGCTAAAACAAGAAAACCTTTTTTTGACAGGGGAGTCGTCATGTTGAAACAGGAATGGAATTCCTTCCTGCTTTTTGTGCTTCTGAACATGTGACCTTCTAGACGTCTGAGACGTTGATTGTGTGATTGTGGATGTGGTAAGCTACAAATGAATCACCCCTCAGGGAACCAGTGAATCTAAATCTGAAGCTGAATTCTCAAAAATGTTGTCAGAAAGTTGAAGGCACACTATTGTCTCTAGATTTTCACTCATTTCCATTCAAACAGCATGTGATCAAAAGCACAGGAACATATTTAGACAAGGTTGTCTTCATATGTGCCTTCAGTCATATACTCTGTATACTGACCTGTATCTGGGTCTAGAGTGTTTTTAATCATAAACAATAATATTATTTGATACTTGACAAATCATGTTTTTTATCTGAAGAATATCTCCAATGTGAGGCTATATCTCTCTCTGATGGATGCTTTTATAATTAGCATGCTATGCTATTGTAGCACCCTTATTTTCAGTCTGTAGAAGAATCCAATATTTTGAATCAATGAGTTACAATTGATTCAAAATTCTGCTGCAAGAATGCTGACTTACACCAAAAGGATGGCTCATGTTTGGCCTATTCTAAAGTTTTCATACTGAATTTAAATTTTTTGTCCTGGCACATATAGGACCATATGACCCTGCAGCACGCAACCTCTCTGAAATGCCTCTGGCCCCTCAGCTCTTCTTCCTCTTCTCTTTGGCTGGTCCACAGAGCGGAACAAAAACAACAAAACATGCTGCTGATGCTATTCTCATCCATTTCAATTCCAGAGGATCTGAGAGGAGACAAAAATATCTGTATTTTTAAACTGAAAACTAAGAACTCATCTAATTCATCTGACTCTTTTGTGGTGTTTTATGATTAGACATTTTTAGTTAATAAAATTATTTAATTTGTCATCATCATTGTTGTTATTCTTCTCTTTTTATTTTATAGCTTGTATGGTCTTTTATCATTTGTCTTTTATTATCTTAACTACCTATCATTATATCGTTGTCTGGTTCAATTTACTCTTTGGAGGTTTTGATCGTTTGGTTGTTTTGGTGTTCGTTCATTAAGCTCTAAATCCATTTTTTAACATTCTTGTCACTCACTTGTAACATTTTGCATTATACTTGACTTGTATAAATGGCCCTATAGAAATAAAGCCTGACTGAAATCTACCTTGCCTTTCATTAAATCACCTTCATATATTTTTTTATGCCTGTATCATGCCTTAATATTTAATGCTAACATGTCTTTACACTCCTGAGTTATAGAAAGAAGCAACAGTTGTGCTCAGACCTCTGAAAGTGTTATATAATTATTTTAATTGCTGAAGGTTCCTGAGTTGTACCACAAAACACTGTAAGTGACGAGAGGTTTTGCAATTTTAAGATAAATAAATAAACACTGATATTTTGATGACGGTGTCTAAGTGCTGACTGATTTATCTTCAGATGATTTTTTCCAGGTTGGGCATATAAAAGCTCCAAAAATTTGAGAACCACAGTGTTCTGTGGTGAAGCGGAGAGCAACCAGACAACAGATGTACTACACCTGAGTTAGACGTGATGTCGACTCTGTGTGTGTCATTGGTGTTTCGTCAGTGGAAAGTCAGAGACTAGGTGACTTAAATTCTGTGGCTTTTTACCACCTGAAAGGCTGCAGGATCAGCAGCTGTTTCCTCCTGCAGCAGACACGTCACACTCAGCAGTGATTAGAGAGCGAGAGTCCCAGTGAGTCTGTGTGATTTGTTGCTGTCAAAACACATCACGTAGAGACACTCAGCCTCCCTCAAGATGCTGCTAACAAGATGCTTTCACAGTGATGTCACTTCAGCTGTGTGAGTCTTTGTTTAGATCAAATCTTTTGACCCCTGACTTGATCGCTGTGCTGCAGGATGAAGTTTACTTTGCTAATGTGCAAACTGTGCGATCTGTGTTTATGCTGCTTTAGTGGACAGAATGCATAATCAAGAGATATTTCTAATGTCTTGGTGTTTATTGGTTTATCAAATGTTTTGGTTGTGCTGTTGTTTCATGCAGCTTCCACGTCCTCTTCTTCTTTATTTATCAGTGAAGACTGTTTTCCAGAATAATTAAGTATTTTTCTTACCCATGAAAATAATCATGTAAAGAACCATTTGCACTGTTAAAGGTAGAGTCAGCAGCATTGTTCGTTGTGGCTTGTAAGAATGACATTCAGAAAATTAGGCCACTCCTCCCGGCTCAACACCACCAGATGTATCGTAGCATGTACGTATATTGCTTGTAGCTTCACAATTAGCTGTGCAGGAATATTATACTTGCTTTAATGAAAAAGTTGGTAATTTAGCAAGCTAGCACAAGCTAACCGCTGGTGTTTGGCACCTGTCCAAGGGAAAGCTCCGCATCGCTCTTCATCCTCAGCCTCTTCTTCAGTGCTCGAAAACAGGTGAAAGCCAAACAGTTCACTCGTTCTCTGGAACGAGCTTTTTTACGTTTGCCATTTCACTGTACTATGGCTATATTTCCTTTTCTTCGCCGCCACATCCCCACTCGTAATTTTCTCCGATCTGAATGGTGTCTACTCTCAACCTCATGCACGCTGTCATTAGCCGGGGAAAACTCCGTCTCATCCGGTGACAACCAAAACATCAAAATATAGACAGAGGTCACCTCACCCAGAAGTCACCACCACACATGTATAGAGCCCCAAAAATGATGACTGAGCAGCATTACTTATGTTTAAGTCTATATTTTATTTTTTTAGGAAAATGCTACTGACTCTAACTTTAAATGTGTAGGTCTTTTTTTATCTACTGAACTGACAAGAAAAGAGTCTGCAGAGTTGATTTTTTTGGCTGTTGCACTAATTTTCAAAGCTGGAAGGCTTTGCTTCTTGCAAGCAGTTTTAATTTAAATCAATCAAGTCAGTCAATTTTAAAACAAGATGAGACCAATCAAATGCTGTAATTTGTTTTTTGCCGTCGGGCTTGTCACTGATTTCTTAAGCATTCATGGTTAACAAATCAGCGAAAAAAGACAATTAAAATTCATTCTGAAACATGGAAACATTCCTATTATCCTCTTACTTTTATCTTCTAATTGATTTGTAAAATATTTTGTTTAATATTCACACATTTTTTCATGTTTGCAGAAGAGTTTTTTCTGCAGCCTGTCCTGATCGACCATCAGTGGCAGCTGACTGACATCTCATTCATCTGCAGTCTGGAGGAGGTCCGGCTTTCTTGATCTGCTAACTGACGTCTGCAGCTGACACTATTTTTGCGGAGCCAGTTCCTCGTGTCAGATCACACACACACACTGCGCTCTGTGTTCTGCAGCATTTCTTCTTTATTTGGTCTTAACAAACAAACCCTGAGGGAAGCTGCTGCCGTCCTGGTTTGCCCCGACCTCGTGCTCAACAAACGGACTGTTTTCCTGCAGGGCATCACGTCTGAATTCACACAGAAATCAAAGAAATTCACTTGTTATATTCATAATGTTAAATGTGATTTTCTTTTTTTTTAACAAGGAAACTAAAGCAATTAAAAACTGCATTTTTTCAATGATAATAGTTCAACCCAACTGATTCCTTTACATTCCTTAGATATTAACTTTAGCTAAATATAACATAATTAATAAGATAGGAAACATAAGAAAGGAAACATATTAAAAAAAAGTCATATCCTAAAAAAATATAAACCTTAACTTGATTAAATGACACCTCTGATGATCTGAGGTCTCCTTTTGTCCTGCAAGAAACAACATTTGTTTTTTCTGCACAGTTGCGCCACATTTAGCTTTAGCTGCTGTATTTTATGTTTTCATTCACTTTTTGGGTGACGATAAAACAGAAGCTCCCATGTAACCACAACTGTAAAATAAGATTTCACATTCACTCACTCACTCACACACACAAAGAGAAAATCCCACCTCTGACATTTTTTGGAGGGACAGTCCAAATCGCTTTTGGCCTTGAACTTTATCAGCTGTTACAGTCATGAATGGTGAATGTAATACAGCGTGCTATGACATCAAGTTGGAGGAAGGCTGGCAGGGATCCATCCTCTCAGGCTCAGCGTCCTCACAGCAGCCCTGTGCAGATGTTCCTTCCCTTCAGCACACCTGGTTTTCTCTAAGTCAGTCAGTCACTCTTGGAGGATTCGTCACTTTTACCACTTCTGTTTGAGACAATTGGCCAACAATCGATCTTCAACATGACACCTTAGCATTAGCGGCTCTGATTAATTCTGCTCTTCTCTGGGTGGGGCTCTTTTCTTCAACACAGCTCATGGTCTTCCTCCTTTTAGTGGAGAGATGTTACAGTGCCGATTTGTCCTTTCTGATACTGATCCTGATACCTGAACTTTGTGAATCGACAGAATTATTATTATTATTATTATTATAAATCTTATTTGTGAAGCGCTTTTCAAGTGCTCAAAGATGCTGTACAGATCAAAGATCGAAGCAGTAGTAATAAAAAACATAGCAATAAACACTCAAATAAACAGAGCAAAATGGATGTAATGTTCTGGGTATGCTTGAAGTTAACAAGACGCTCGCTATTAAAAATATTGGCTAATTCTGTTGTAAAAATAATGTTAAGTTGCAACCAGGTGGACGGGACACTGCAGGTTTCTGTTTCTAATCAATACATTTCATGGTGTTGGATCTGTGCATAGACTCATGTTCTCACTGATACCCCATCCAGCATTTTAAGCAGTTTTCAATGCATTTCCCATACTTGATTAATATCAAAGCAACAGTTGTTTAATCAAGACCAGATGGAAAAAATAACTTTTCCAAAGAAAAAATGTCAAGTTTGCTCAAAACAACGAAAACAAAGAATGTGTCATCAACATTGTGGAAGAAATTAGATCATCTGTTTTGATGATAGCTACTACAGTTTAGTGCTTTTCACTGAATAACCACTGAGAAGGTTGATGTGTCATTTGAATACTGTCAGTTTTACTGCTTTGCAGCACAAAGCTCTTTTGTTCTGAAAACTGGCTGATTGTTATCGTCACACCTGAGCAAAACTGTGCTGTCCTCCCCAACCAGATGTGTTCCAAGGAGATTAATGTATCTTTTGTTAATTCATAGACTCGAGAATAAAGACAAGCAGGAAGTAAGATGACGTAAAGCTGCCCTCCAAAAAACACGGACAATATCTTGTATCCACCAAGGTATGGAATAAAGACAAAATAAGTCCATAAATGTTATTTTATAATGAAAATCCGTTTAGTTTTAACTCAAACCAAAGATAGCAAGAACAATATTTGTTTACATTACATCATGTTTTCTCTGAATTAGGAAGGAGAACAAAAAAGGAGGAGAAAAACCTTAAATATATAATGTTATTTATAGCATATCGTCAATATGTCATGCTGTGATTCATTGGCACTTGACTGAGGTTTATTTTAGTCAAAGCTTCCACAGATAAACAACCAGGACGGGAGAGTTTAAGAGCTCTTGAAAGCTTCCCATAAACAGCTTAAGATGAGAATGACACAGCAGGAAGAAAAGGAAATGCAGCAAACTGAAGGCAGAAAAGCTTTGTAACTTCACAAAAGAAAATGAAAATATGCATTTTCATCCTGTTTATTAAGTTTATAATACATAAATAGTACAACAAAATGAGTCACCTGTGACCTTATTTTAACTACCTGAACAAGGCATGGGTGGATTTCTTACAGAGTATTTGGAAAACTGATGTCTTATCACATTAAAATTAATTGACTTTCTGTCATAAACTGTGTTGCAGTCACGCAGCACAGCACAGCCTCTGAAACTTTTATCTCTAGTGGAGCATCATCATGAAGACTCGGATGAACTTGTGTGTTCTTTCCTGAGTTCATTCTGCTTCTTCTTTATTATACCTGTTCCTCCACCGATGGCCTTGATAGGAGCTGTGTTGTTGTTGTTGTTGTGACTCCATCACTGACGGATCGGCAGATTCAAACACAGCAGCGTCTTATTGACTGACAGTTTTCTCGCCCGTCTGCCGCAGTAACCATTTCCTGTAATCTTTATTAGAATAAGGATTCTAATCTTTTGATTTCCTTTTTCATTAGTGTCTTGTATCTAACAGACAGGTAATGCAAGATGGGAGAGCTGATCTGTCTCTCTAGACATTAAAAAATATGAAGTCTGGCCTTCCAGCATGGTGCTTTGATAAATGTTAATCTATAACCAGCAGGTGACAAAAGGTTCAGTCAGGGAAAGGGACAAAATTGTCATCAGGAAGTATAATATGCATTTTAATGTGTCAAAAAGCAACATGAGCAAAAAAAATGTTTTTTTCCAATAAAAATAAAATCAAATTTTTTTGAGAATTTACTTTAAAAAGTGTCATTTCTCTAGTGTTCCTTGACTGCAAAATTTTTTTGTAATAATGTCAGGAAAATAAAATGAATAATAATAAATTAAAAAAAATCATAACTGAGATGCAGTTCCACACAGAAGCTTTTTTAGCTTTTGTGGTGTCGAACCAAGTAGACTGTCACCAAACTTTAAGATAAAATAATTGTAAATGTCATTTTGACATCGGCTTCATTCCAAAATAGATGTAGAGAAACACCGAATTGTGTGAGAGTTGAATTGCCCTGTTTATAAAAAGGTCAGACATCTATCTTTAAGGACCAAGGAGAAAAGGTTTCTTATTTCAGTCTGATATTCAGCAGTCAGTGTTATTAACAAAACGGGCAGAAAATACAAGTTTCTTCCTTGAGAGTAGCAGAAAATAAACCAGGACTTCTGTCCTGCAGCCGCAGGACATGTGAAGATTTAATGGCAGGCACAACTTTTCCCCAACCAGAAAATTCTATCTAGTATTTTTAGCAATATTAGACACACTGCAGAGCAAAGAAATTCACTGAAATAACCTCTGAAATTGCTCTAAGAGAAAGCATCGGCTACAAATCCTCCCTTGACCTTCTGCTCTCTTAACCTTTTATGAACCTCTCTGTCATGAACTGTAAAGCTCCAGCTGAAGAGGCCTGTCTATGGAGATACTAAGCTGACTGATGGAGGCAACACACACTTAATCACAGCTCCATGCATGAGCTAAAGGAGCTACAAAGGTGAAAGAGTCCATCGGTAGAATGAAGCAGCCGGTGAGTCAAGAACATCAATCAGAGTTTACTGTCCCGCTCAGCAGTTAACCAGGCTTTGTATTGACTCTGCAGGTGATAAATAACCTCGACTGGACCAGGTTTAAAAAGGAAAAAGGTTGACAGTAACTGTAAAATCAAGACTGAGTGAAGCTCTGCTCCTCCCTGATAATCATGTGCTTTTGTCTCTGAGATTGCTCTCTTCACTTTCTGTTCAGCAGCTTGGAAATTAGCTGCCTGAGGCTCCCTTCAGGTCTGTGGAGGGTAAACATGCCTTTTCATTTAAGCACCAGCAGATGGCGCCATACCAAGTCAGATGCCTGCAGTTGTAGCAGGACTTAAAGGGTCAGTCAACCTAAATGACAGAAAGCATGATTTCTGACCGACTTTAAGTGATATTTTGGTTATGCTTATAGTTTTGGTTTTATTTAAACACCTTTCTGAATAAAATGTATGGCCAAAAGTATGTGGACACCTAACTTTCAAACCAATATATGACTGTTGTAATATACTCCAAAAGCAGGGGCTTTAATCTAAAGAAAAACAGCCTCCACTCTGCATGTTTCAGTCTTGTCATCTTATTTTCGCTTCAAAAGTCACTGTTTCAGTTAAATTCCAAAAATTTTACATCAACATCCGTTTCCAGCAATTGTACCCTTTTTTAATTCAAGTGAACTGCTCCTTTGATGTTGCTTCACACTTTCAGAATCTATGAAGCCAGAATTTCACTTCATGTTTTTATCTCCACTACTGTGCAAACTCGACCAAAACATGCGTGGAAAATAGGAAGCGCATAGTTGTGCAGCAGGTGTTGTGGTTACAGGATGCAGATCATTCCTTCAGCACGTGTCATCCTTCAGGCTTTCCACACTTTGCATGCCAGCAGTGTGAGGTCCACCACCAAACCAACCGTCCTTCCGTCCTCCTCTTCTTCATCTTCTTCTTCTGCTCCCCGCCAAGACAAGGGCTCGAACTAAAATGGTTTACTACCACAGGAGCCACACAGACACACCCCTCTGTGCACAGTCAGACACACGCCCTGTGTCCGACACACCCTGGTAACTGCATCAGAAAGGCCCCGAGGTAAGAGAAAACACAGCTCTTCTTACAAAGACAGAGCAGGGAGAGAGAGTGTTGTGAAACCTCTGGCTCATCAGGAAGAAGTAAAAGCAGACTGATAGGAAAACTTGCAGGAAAACTTTTTTTTGTTCAGCTGCTGATCTTAGTCATATTTTAGTCAAGTAAGTGAGCAGATAAAAACATTTCTGAGTTTAAATTTACACACAAATACATTAATAACTGAATGCAATACATCACTGCACCATGGCCAAAATTGTTCCTGCACATATAACCATGGAAAAAAAACATTAACTGCTGTTTCTATGTTTCAGTTTTTGTGCGGAATAAATGTTAAGTATCTTAAAATTTTCACTTTAAAATGCACATCTTTGTGATAGGCTACATTTTGTTGCATTGCAATGCTCCCATCAGTGTTCCAGCCTTTATTCAAGGTTACTGTTTGTTTCATTTGGTTACCTGTCAGAGTCGTCATCACCCCTTTACCCCCTCTAGTTACTGTAACTTGAGGGGGAAAACAGGCAACAGATGATACCTCACACAGTGAGGAAGGCAGAAATTACACATTGAGCGTAAAACAAGCAAGACACAATGTGTTAATTAGAGAGCTTTACAGGTGCTGCTGGGCGGATTTTGTTACCTCCTCTGTCTGTCTGTCTGCTTTGTTTACTTAATGCTTCACTTTAAAAATAAAACTCTTTTCATTATAAAGCTATTTATGTTGCTCTTTTTGTCACGCAGCACTGCTGTGAATAAAGATTCCTTCTCAGTGGTCCTTTAAATGAAAGAAAGGCTGATTATGTGCGATGACAGTTTAAGAGCTCTCTGGTGTGATGTCAGAGTGACAGTGTTGCCCCCTGGGAAATCAGGGAGTTAAGAGTAGAAAAGTTGATGAATTTGGGGGTTTGTCCAGGAAATGCTTCAGTGTGGTGTCAAAGATGAGCAGCTTCAATACAGAGAATGACTTAAGCAGACATATAAAAGCTGCTGAGCCTTTAAATTGTGAAGAACTGGAAAGAAGAAACCTTTCCTCTGTAATAACAATCACATACAGAGTGATATGTCTTCTTTAAGGTGTCACAGATTCTGTCACATCAGTCCTCTCCCCACTTGAACACACTCATTCTCTGACTGTCCGTCTCATTAAACGCACTCACACGTCACTTCGTCCTCAGCTCCGCTCTGCACCTATTAATTCTCCATCCACTCTCTGTTATCAGGGTTTCAGTCTTCATTCCCAGTGCCCTCCATTCAGGAAGTGGGACAAAGGAATTTTTTGTGGCGGGCGCTGTGATTCATGGCTGAGACGCGCGCACACAGTTGGTTTAGCCTTTATAACTTGGCTCATTATTTACGGCTGAGTGAGCCGTTTTAACATGACAGTGTGACTCACAGGGCTGCTGGAGGAGTCAGGTGGAAGCTGGAGAAGAAAGTAAGACTTTCCATCATGCAGCCTTACATTGACCTTTTCTGTGGGATTTGTTTCATTTTTGAGCATTTAGAGAGCTTTGAGAGCACATTTGCAGCCAATTTGAGCTGTACAAACGAGTTATCATTGGTTTGAAAGCAGGAATAATTGGATTTTGTGGGTAAACCCCTTCAAACAAACTAGTTTTATTTTCAAGTAATGAAGTTACATCACCTGATATGTACTGATTTAGCACATAGAAGGTTATTCAAACTAAAAAAACGAGATCAGTCAGAGTAATTTAAATTCTGTAAGGGCCGTCATGCATAAAATAACCCAATAAATCACTCATGAGTTAGGCAACATCTTCTTCTAAAATCTGACTGATTTTGTGTTTATTGGTGGTTCGGTGTCTCCTGATAAGCACTAACCAGAACTCATAATCTACTGTCCGCTCATTTTACACTCTCATTTTCCTGACTGTGGGTCTGTTTCACCTGAACTCCACAGACCGCGGAGCCGCAGCAGCACCTGGACGCGTCACAGAGTTTTGGGGAAAAAGGGGGCGGAGCTTCACGCGCCACGAGAGGAGCTGAGAGCGGCTGCCTGCAGCAGCGTGTCTGCTGGATGCAGTCAGTCGGGCAGGGCTGAGTCTCACAGGTTTCTTCTGGAGCAACGGAACAGAATTTCAGGCTGAAAAACAGGGAAAATCAGACTGTAAAATAATTAAGCACTTTTTGTGGGCTTCTTTTTTTTTCCACGGAGAAGCGAAGAGAAATTCCACAGCGATCAGTTTGGACTTGATGAGAAAGTCCAGAAGTCCCGCTCTTGGAGAGACTGGTGGAATATGATTTGAATCAGGGGAACGTTCAGCACTGTTGCTCGCTAACAGGTGAGTTTAATATCCAGCCTATGGAATTTATCCCAGTTTCTTTCTGTTTTCCTTTTGGCCAAACTGTATTTTTCATGCGTAAAAACGCACAGATCGTCTCTCTGAAACTCCTGACTCTCTTCTCCTCCTCTGGATATCAGCCTGTTCTGAAATGTTTTTTCTGGCTCCTAATCCTCATTTCACCGACTTCCCATTTCTGTTTTCAGAGACTCTTTGCCATGAGTCACTTTCCTCTTAAAATGAAAACATTTTCACAGTATTCCGCCGCCTTTTGTCCTTTAAAAAAACAGCCTTGTGACGAGACTGTTCATTTTATTGTGTTTGGTGCAGGTGTTCAACAGTGTTCTTGCTATTACTCATAATTTCAGACCAAAACAAGTCTACACTCATACTACCATTGCCTTAATTAAAGAAAACTGGCTCTTTTTAGTGAGCAATGTTCTCTAACAGAAACTTAACTTTTATGTTTCTTCTTCTTTTAAATCTTTATTTTCTCCTCATTGTTGCCCTCCTACAGTGTTCTCCTGGTGTTATAAATTTGACAGTTTTTGGTTCTAATTTCTGCTCTTAACTTTGTTTTCCTACAAGCACCTGCACCTCTGGCTTTAAACCTTTTCAATGAAACACTGTTATTACATGCAAAATTGAGCTTTCACCCTCTGACTTGCTCTGAAAAACAATTGAACTGGAGTCAGTGAGCAGTGAGACATCAGTTATAAATCACTGATGTGACTTAGTGAGTTTGTGAATCACTGTGGGCATTAATTTAAAAATCTTATGTCCTGCATGTCATTGTTTTGGTTTAAATCTTGAGATCATTCAAACCATATCAGATAGGGAGCATGCAAATACAAATTTTGCAAATTGTCTGGTTTCGCTCTTCCTCCCTCCCTCTACTAAAAGCATCTCCCAGAGGAGAACCATTTAGTTACTGTGGTTATTTATCATTTCGCAGGATAGCCCCCCTCCTCGCCTTCTCCCTCCCGCCTCTTTTGTTTTAATTGAGTTTATCTCCGCTCCCTCGGGTCCTTGCCGGCTAAACTTAGGCCCCGTGGTTGCGTCGCCCTGCAGAGCGTGCTGCTCTCCAAGTGATTCACTGCTTTGCCTCTTTCTGTGGTCACTTGGGAACAGAGCTGAGCACCGCAGAAGTGCTCACCCAGGTCTCCCTGCTGGCTTGTCCGGGGTCAGTGGAGTCAGAAGTAGAAGCGTGATGATAAGGAGGCTGATGTTGAAGCTTTGTGTCACCATAAAGCCTCCAGTCACTTCAATATGAATGGTTTCACTGCTTGTGGTGAAGTGAGTAAACCCTGGTTTTACACCCTGACACAGTTCCATTTATGAGTCTAATAAAGGATTTCGATGTCCCCCTTGTTTCTCCTCAGTGGTCCCTATTCAGGACAGATTGCTGCTTTTTCCATACATTCACACTCCAGGCAATTTAGGCCAGCTATTAAAAGATATCTATGATGAATGTTTTGAGTTCTCTGTGTTCCAGCAGGAATGTTTTACCAACTCATTTCTCATGTCTCTTATTTTTGGAACAGGATGAATCTCCGCTTGCTTCATGCCGTCATGCTGGTTTGGGTCTTGTGCCCCGGTGTGCAGAGCCGGTGTGATAAATCACCAGAGACCAACAAGCTCAACCTCTCAGTCACCTACGAGCTCCCAACGTTCACTGCAGACTTCCCCATCCAGAACATGGTGACGCTGGATGGGATCATCTACGTCGGGGCTGTAAACAGAATCTACGCTCTGTCCCCAAATCTCACCAAGCTGTCAGAATATCACACTGGGCCGCTGCTCGCCAACCAGACTTGCGGCCAGAAAACAACCAGCACAAGCAATGGTGGCAAGGTGGACAACCACAACATTGCCTTGGTGGTGGAAAACATTTATGACAAAGGGTTGTACAGTTGTGGCTCGGCAGACAATGGTGTTTGCCGCCGTCACGTCCTGGATGATGGCAGCAGTCTGAAAACTGTAGATGAACAGGTTTACTGCTTCGCAGGCAAGGTGAAGGAAGGCCAGGGCCAACCCAGCGATTCAGATGTTGTGGTCAGCCCCTCAGGCTCTCAGGTGCTCAATGTGGAGAGCAACATCAGCGAGTTCTTTGTCGGGAACTCTGAGATCCCGGGGGATGGAAATGTTATGGGCAGTGCACCACATCCCCACACTATTTCTCTGCGGAAGATGAAGACGAGCCAAAACGGCTTCATTTTCTTCTCCAACCACTCGTACATGGACCTGATTCCTTCTCTACGTGGAAACTACTACCTGCGTTACGTTTATTCCTTCCACAGTGGACCGTTCACGTATTTCCTCACAGTGCAGCGGGTGAATAGGGACTCTCACGCCTACCACACCCGCATAGTCCGCATGTGCTCCTCAGACCATGTGATCCGCCGTTACGTGGAGATGCCCATCGAATGCATCAGCACCGACAAGAGACGACGACGCTCCATAGACGATGTGAAGGTGTTTAACATCCTGCAGGCAGCCCACGTCACCAAGGTGGGCAACGACGTTGAACTGCAGAAGCAGCTGAAAGTGGAGGAAGGTGACGACGTGCTGTTTGCCGCCTTCGCTCGAGGAAAGCCAAACTCCCCGGAGCCAACCGCTGACTCAGCCGTGTGCGTCATGTCCCTGAAAAACATCAACAACTTGTTCAAGATGTACATGCAGAAATGCAACACAGTCGACCCTTATCACTTCACTGGATCGGACAAGAAGTCCTGCTACAATGTGGTAAGAGCTGGGCGGGGGTTGGGGGGTGTCTGTGGAGGGGTGGCCGTTCAACTCCTGCTTTGCATTTGTGTTTTTTGGAGGGAAATGCAAATGCTGCACCTTCCTCAACTGTTGAAAAAGCACAATGAAGTTTAAACCCACAACTTCACTTTGAAGGGATGCAAAGAACACATTTGTCCTGCAAGTTTCTTCTTTCTTGCTCAAGTTTTTGCATTATTTGTTTTTTGTTTTTTGTTTTTTTAGCAGAAATAACCAAATTCTTACAGAAAAAGTACTGGATTGGATTCATAATGTCTTCATTGCAAACTAATAAGCGCCTAGTTTGTTCTTTTTAATTAAAACTGAAATAAATGGACCCAAATAATATCAGTTCATTTCTAACTTTTGCTTTTAGACTTGAAAACTGAGGTGGCAGCAATTATGTGTGCTGACCTCTTCTTTAATGGCTCTCTATGGCTGTATTAAGATAAAAAATATATTTTATCATTTTATTACTCAACAGAGAATTCATTTTTTAGACTCAGTCTGTCTTGGTGTCCACATCATGTGTTCTTTTTCCGCATGCTGAAGCTGATTCCAAACACCAGCAGCAGTAAATTGCAAAATTGTTTGCTCAAACAGTGTTTCAGACCTTTTAGTTGTAACTTTTTAGCCAAAGTGATGTTGATTCTAGAAAAAATTAGTCTCTGCGGATCAGCAACCAATTTTGAACTTCATCGTGATGTTTTATGAGGCCTTTCAGACTCATAAAACAAGCCTCTGTCAGTCATCTGATGGACTTGCGTGGCTTGGTTTTTATCTGTAAGACTTACTGGATCTTGGCTGTTTATTTGCTGCAGGCAGGTTAGCTTGCTGGCTGGAGAGACTAGTGTGTCTACTGGATCTCTGTCCTTGAGTCATTGTGTAAGTGTCCTTGAGCAAGACACTGAAGCATGACCTGCTCCTGACTTTTCCCTGTGATCTCTGACCCTTCTGATTAAGAGCGTACATGCAAGTCTGTGTCTTGTGTAAATGTGAAGATGTGTTTGATACGATGTTTGTTTGAGGTGCGCTAAAAGTTCTCACATGCCTCTTTGACATTCTCATATATGTTTACGGACTGATTACTGTAAAGTGGTACATTTTTCATGACTTTGGCTCAGTGAAATAAACTGAGGAATATGAGGTTAAAGAGCAAACTCTCCAATTTAACTTGAAACTGTTAACATCCATATTTGGTGAGCAGTGCGGGACTCTTAGCCAAGTTTCAGGACAATGATCCTGAACATACAGACAGGAACAGTGGAGACACCACGACGGGTTGGGTCAGTCACCTGACCTCCATCCATCTGATCATGATGAGATTGTCTTGCTGCAGACTGAGGCCATAATGTCAGTTAAAAAGTGAGGATGATTGAGCCACAGGTCTGGCGGAGCATCACCGTTACAGATACAACGAATCTGTTGATAAATCTGTTTTGGAAACCTTTGACAGTTGTTTTAATTTGTCCTTAAAATTTGGCTGCAGTTCCTTCGCTAAACATGAAATTATATTTAAGTTAATGCTTTAATTCAACCATCATCCTTCATATCATGTGCATTGCAATAAAACTAACCCCCCCCTCAAGCTGCTGCAAGCCAGTTGTTACCATGCATGCACTAACTCACCTGCAATCCGTCACCATTGACTCAATCAATCGGTTGAATCACCTGATCAATAATGACATGAAGTTAACTGCAGACCACCCTGACAAAGGGTCCGTCAATACATGCACAAACCCCCCCACCTCTGACTTCATCTTTACTTAACATCAGCATCAGTCGGTGCTGCATATCTCCAGTCAGGCTGTAGATTATCTGAGTCTCCTGGATAAATTACACCCTGAACATGTTGACAAAGAAAAGCACATACAGGAGTAATGAACCAGAGTCGTGTGCAAACACTCAGCACACTTCTAAGGAAGAGTTCTGTCAAAACACTCGGTGTGTGTTTGCGATTTTACAGCCTTTTTTTCTTTACCATGAACTAGTTTGAATATGGCTGAATGCGTCACAGGAATATTTATAATGTTAGTGGCGTCGGTGTTTTGCGTATTTTATACTACAAATCATGTCCTCTTAATGTCGCAGCTAATCATTCTGAAAAACTAGGCAGCTCTGTTTGGACATTTCAGTTCATTTTTTACCTTTCCAGACATATATTGGTTTACTTTCATTTTTAAATGGTGTGAAAATCCGCAGATTCTTGAAACTTGTAGTTGTAAGCTGAAACTCAAACCTGTGTTAACGAATGCTGTTGAATTTTCCAGAAGTCCTTCAGTGTAGTGTCATATCCTTGCTTATACGACATTTGCAAAGACTATTTTTTAATTTTTTTGAGCCTACTGTTAAATGTTTATATCCATGTTTTTATCTTTTCTGCCTTTTTATGATGCGGTGCTTCATTTCTTGGCAAGTTACTTCCTCTACATGTCCATACAAGGAAAGGCATCACTCATCATCTTGCTGACACTTGTGCATCTTTCCAGATGTCTCGAGATAAAAACACAAAATAAAAGGGGATCCACCTAAATACAGTATTGATCCTTAGCCCCCTAGTGGTCATAAACTTCAGAGAGTCCCTTTAACTTTTGTGAAAGTGGTAAAAGGACTTTACATATTAATTCCTAATGTGGCAACTCTTTAAAGCAACACTATGTAACTTTGACCAAGACCCACTGCTTTGAAAAATGAAACTTAACGATGCACATTCATACGTCGCATAAAACAACAATTTGAGTAAAACCGCGTCATATTTTATG
>JAPZDX010000022.1:26003376-26015662 GCA_029783625.1 Naso annulatus | reverse complement strand
TGTTAGCATTTAGCCAAAAACACAGTACATGATACCTTTTTACCAAAGCCATACTTGATTGTAGGATCAGTTCTTTAATGTGTTGTACTTCTTGGTGGATTTGTTGGCATCCAGGGATAACATACAACCTTATACTTTAAATGACAGGGTTTGTTCTCTAAAAATGTGCCAAACACCCATTTAATTTTCCTCTACCTTGGACTGAATTAGAGTCAGAGTTTGTATGTGTGGGTGAGATGTGAGTGTGTGTCTTCCACAGGCTGTTGGCTTTGCCTAATGAGCATCATTTATCAGTGTCACTTCTACAGAGGCACGCTCTGCTCCATCAGCTGTGACAGGCTTTGTTCTCTTTCTCCCTCTTTATTTTTCTTCCCCTCTCTTTTCTATCCTCTCTTTTCTCACTTGTAGGCTTCTCTCATCTTTCAGTCTCTCTCTCCTTCCCTTCGCCTCTCTGGCTGTGTCTGCCAGGGAAGCAAACACACACACACACACACACACTCACATATATATATGAACACCTTCCGCTGTACACCAGCTTGTTAGAGCAGCAGGAACCTGGCTTAGCCATTTTACCCTGCCAGTGATAGAGAGTGCTGGAGAAACATAGAGGTAGGGCGAGAGAGAGAATGTGTACTAGAGTCCTCAGCACATTTTTATGTCCTTATATGGTCGTAAACCACGCGGGGGAGGGAGGGGCCGTTGTCTCGCTGTCAGGTTGACATGTGACCTGGAAACAGGAAGTGTTGTGGTGCAGCAGCAAAAGAGAAGTGAGTAAGGGAAAAATGACTGCTCAGATGCGCCGTGGACCGAGAGCCACTGAACTGCATCACCCCACCCTTCAAACCAGTGACATGACACCCTCTGTTGGCTACAGCGCATACATGTATTCAGTGTTAATTGTGAATTTAATGCATCACGTTGGTGTACTTGAGTGAGAGCAACACTAGGGTGAGCTAAAACTTCATCAGATTTACTGTGAACAGATTCAGAACTTCATGACAAAACTTTATTATAAAAGCGATTTTCCAAGAGGGAAAAGTTAGAAAATAGTCCATTACAAATTTTCAGAAAAAAAGTAAAAATACATAATTTTAAAAAAAAACCTGAATGTAATGTAGAATTTCAGTTATATATTTTTTCTTTTTTTTAATTGATTCATCATGTTGATTTTTTTGCTCGGTGTTTTGTCTGACTGAGCTCCAGTTTGACCTGTACCTTTTTTTGTTTGTTTGTTTGTGTGCAGGTACGCATAGCAGCTGCCTTTGTCATCCATGCCCCGCCAGGAGAGTTCAACGAAGTCTTCAATGGTGAGTGCCTTGTTTTGCTAAAGTGTTAGCAAATAATCCTTTGTCATCATTACATCATTACAAGTTAGGTGGAGGCTTGTTGTTGTGAAACTCAGGCCAGTTTTCACATTGTTCTCTATAATAGCTCTGCAGTTGCTGAGCGGGTGTTGAAATAGAAAACGGTTTATGTTCTTATGTTACTTCCCACACTGTTTTTGCACTCAGAGAGCAAAACGATGATGATGTTTTGGCCAAATTGTAGCTCACCCTGCAGCACCAGTGTTGACACCACACGGTTAAAGTAGTGCCCTGAGCGAGTGTATGTATGTGTTTTGGCATCGTTAAGCCTCGTCCTGCCTCAATAAATGTCGTCACCTCAGAGGAGCGCCGGCGGGCTGTCTGTCTGCCTCTTATCACAGCCTGACAGCCACACACATGAAAACACCGTCCCCTCTTGCCACTTTGTCCCCTTTCATCTCTGTGTGATTTTACAGCCTTTTCCAGTGAGCTAATTTACCATGTCTGCTTCACTCCCCTGGCATAAATGCTGCAAAGACTGACTGCAGGCAGCTTTGTCTTTTGTGGTGGTGTGTGTGTCATGGTGCTAATCTGTTGTACCTGTCTTCTTTCTCTCCTCTCCATTTTCCTCTCCTTCTTCCTCTCATTATCTCTCCATTTTTCTCCTCAGATGTGCGAATGCTGCTCAACAATGACAGTCTTCTCAGGGAAGGTGCTGCGCAGTAAGTCTTGAACTCTCTCCAGGTCTTGGAAAATGCTTTTTTTTTAAATTAGCACACAGAAGAGAAACACAGTTCAACAAACACACACACACTGTCAGTCTGTTTTTTGACAATTAAAAGGACAATATTGCAGATTAAAAACACAGCTGGTCGTCAGCTGGGTGAAACTTTTGAGTCAGCTTTTTATGATGTAAATGTAATTTCACAGTCAATAGAAAAGAAAAAAGAAAAGAAAATGAGTCCTCAGTTGTAGACTTATTATGGCTTTGGTCTACACCCACAATGCACAAACACAGTCAGCATGTGTCATGTAGACAAATGTTTTTAATTCCACAGTGTTAAGTGTAGAAAGTAACTCTCTCTCTCTCTCTCTCTCTCTCTCTCTCTCTCTCTCTCTCTCTCTCTCTCCCTCTCTCTCTCTGCAGTGCATTTGCACAGTACAACTTGGACCAGTTTACTCCGGTGAAAGTCGAGGGCAGTGAAGAACAGGTGAGTTCATGCTTCAGCTCGGAGACTGAATGGAATGAAATGACATCATGGGTCAGAATCTGTTGAATTTCTCCCACTTTTCCTGTTTTTCTCCACACTCTTTACCCTGTTCAGCACTCTTGTCTCTTTAATGGACATTTTGTCCATTAAGAGATCATACCAGTCAATTTTTGACTTCTCATCATTAGCAGAGATCACCCCTTCTACAAATGTTGTTCAGACTCCATCTTGTGTATACTTTTGTAGATCGCAGGCTGCATTTTTAAACCGCTTTTACTGCCATACATAATGAAACAGGGTATAGAATCACTGTAGGACACGTAAAAGTTGCTAGATATAAGTAAGTAACCCTTCTAAAGAGAGCATCTGTGTTTATTTTGTCAAAAATGGCTGAGCGAGAGAGAGACGGGAGCTGTTGAGATTAAAGTTGTTACGCCTGGAAAAATGGTTCCTAACAAATGCTGCCTTCCTGGCTTGAATAGTAGCTTAAAAAAGATTTTGACACAGATGCTCTTTTAACTAATGTGACACATTTAAGGTACTTTAAGTAATGTTTATGGAATATGGACAAAATGTAAACAAACACGTTATCTCATAGACAAAGCTATTTTGGGAAAAAAGGGTGGAGTTTATGTAACCTATGTTGCCGACTCCACAACATTATTACACTGTTTGTAGTAATTCTAAGTTTATATTGCGATGTTTGTAATAATTTTGGCATACTACAGGTGTAAAAACAATAAGTAACAAAAAATGATCTTGCATTCTGTTGTTGGCTGTTAAAAAGAAGAGTTTTTAAAAAAACATGCTATGTAGTGTATTTATGTAAATGCAGAGTCATAAATTACTTAACGTTAAACATTCATTCAGTAATTTGCATGAATATTATCGTGAGCAGCAGGATTGGATTAAAGGATAAAACTTGTCCCAGCATTCTTTGCTTCCACAGGAAACAGGATCACAAAAAAACCTTTATTTTAATGCCACTGTTGTCGCCGCCTGCGAGTCTCTGTGAAGGTTTACCACGGTGGTGACTGAATGTGACTGTGTGTTCGCTTCTGTAATGATTGCAGCGTCTTATGTAAAGATGTCATCATGTCCCTGAGTTCCAACATCACGAGTTGAAATTCCCCCGACTGATACCCAGCAGGCTGAGCCAAGTGTTGAGAGGAAGACAGTAGATGGAAAGTTCAGGCTGACGTCTGTGTTGTCGTCTTCCTTTGTTATCACTCCTCCTTTTTTGTTTTCCTTTGACTCATTGCATCTCTTTAATTAATCTCTTGATTTTTTTTCTCCCTTTTCACCAAATCTTCTTGTTGTTCTTGTCTCTTCCTCTGTCTTCTTTCCGTTACTCTCTTTGTTTATTCATGTCCTTGTCTATTTGTTCTCTGTAACTTTCTGCTGCCTGTCTTTCAACGGGGCTCTTTCTTCTGATACACTCTTTCTCTCTCTCTCTTTCTTTCTCACTCTCTCCTCATTCTCCCAGGTCTTAATCACAGAGCATGGTGACCTCGGAAATGGCCGGGTTCTGGACCCCAAGAACAAGATCTCCTTCAAGTTTGACCACCTGAGGAAGGAGGCCAGTGACCCGCGGCCCCATGACGTCGACAGCTCCATGGAGGGCTGGAGGAGCGCAGTGGACTCTGCTGTCAGGGCCTACGTCAAGGAGCACTATCCCAATGGAGTCTGCACCGTATGTCAATACAAGAAACAAAAACTTTTAAATAAAACTTTTTAAAAATATCAAAGAATATAAAGAGAACTTGCTCAGCGAAAATGTAATGTTAAAAAAAATACTCTGTATTTTTCTGTCAGCTGTCTGTCAATTTATTTGTATAATGTGGTTGTTTAAGACAAAAAGAAAACAAGGAATTAATTCAACCCACCCAGTGCAAAGCAGGAAGTAAAGATGAGCCTGTATTTATAAATGGTTACAGTCTCATAAATCCTTGTTGTGCTAGATTATTAGATTAAACTTTATTAATTCTGCAAGGACAAATTCAGGCGTTACAGCAGCAAGTCAAAAACAGTAATCATTCAGACATTCCAAACAAGACCAAAAACCACAATCTACAAGTTCCTACTATCTATATGAAAATATAAAATGCATGTAAAATGCTGACTGTGCTATCTGCAGTTTGCGAAATAGCCACGTGACTGACTTGGAGCTGTTAACCACAAACCACCGTTTCATTCAGTTTCTTCACATGTAAAAGAAAAGTGGCCTTTAACCAGCAGAGAAATGTGGAAAAAAAAAACTTACATGTGAAATCTCTCTTCTTCTTCTTTTTTTTTTTCCTCAGATTTACGGGAAAACCATCGACGGACATCAAACCATCATCGTGTGCATCGAGTGCCATCAGTTTCAACCAAAAAACTTCTGGTACATTCAAGGCGTTTTGCACCACTGCTATTAATGTCTTTCCTGTTTTTTTAAAAAAAGAGTGGATGTGTAACAAAGATGTAAACTGTGCTTGATTTCTTCTTTTCCACAAATGCGTGGCAATGCTTTTGGAATCAAACTAAAGCTTTAGAAATACTGAATAAGCCTAAAAAGCCTGAAGTGTTGTTTGATATGTACAAGACGTTTCGAAGGCATTACTCTAATTGGCACGTAACTCTGCAGCGTTAGACTCTTGGTACTCAAAAGTGTTGCTGAGCTGTTTCTGATCGGGTTAATCTAATTGGATAAGAACTGCAACAATCCTCTTTGCTGCTGGGTTTTACTGAGCTTACGGGTTGTTGGGTGTAATGATCCCACAGCTCCTGTATGCGAGTGCCAACATTCCATGCCACGTTTCAGGAATGAGGAACCTATGGGGCAGATTTGGGATAAGATTGGGAAACTGAAATCGACAGAGGCAACATATATTTTTCTTCTTAACTTTTTGACACAAGGTCTAAAACCCTGGTCCGGAAAAAGTTTTTTTTGTTGTTGTTGTTGTTGTTTTTTTTTTACATGATGTGCAAAATGTCCATAAAAACCAAATTACTTAATCTACAAAGGTTTTATGAGTAATAATAATAACATCCTTTATACAATTGTGTTCACAAAGTGGTGAACCTCGCCTCACCCTGGAACGACTGCTCCTGTCATACCCACTTATGATACAATCACCTGTCACCAATGAACCTGTTTACCTGTAGAATGTTCCCTAGGTGTTTTTTGAGTCAGGGTATATAATAGCATTAAGATATGTTAGAAACAATCCTTCATTATTGTTTTTGCATCATTACGTCTTTAAATCGTTAAAAAGTCTGTTTTTCCTCTTTGTCTCTGTACAGGAATGGACGCTGGAGGTCAGAATGGAAGTTCACCATCTCCCCCTCCACCACTCAAGTGGCAGGAATCATGAAAATCCAGGTACTTTGTTTAAATCTTTCCCTTCTGTGTCTATCTGACAGGTTTAATAAACGACTCTGCTACACTTTTTTCACATTTTTTTCTGAAAATAAAGACAATTTGGGGTTTCTGGTTATTCATCTCTGTCATTTTAAAATTATTTTCTCATATTTCCGAATGTTTGGTTGTGTCTCCACACAGCCCGTGTTGCTCATTTTACGCACTTTGTTCTTAATTCTTTATTTTTTTTTAGTTACAGAATAAATTTTCGGTGCTCTGTGAAGCAAAACTAAACCTTTAATAATTCCAGGTTCATTATTATGAAGATGGCAACGTTCAGCTGGTGAGCCACAAAGAGGTTCAGGAGTCCATGTCGATTTCTGTGAGTATAACTGAGCAGTTTTAATGTGCACATAAACAGATGAAAAAAAAAAAAAAAGGAATGGGCTTTGATCTCCTTAAATGTTCAGACGTGGCACTTGAGTGTTTAATTGTAGTTGTGTATTCCCTGAAGATTTTGATGCGTGGCTACTGCTTGTTTTTCTCTACTTTTGAAGTGAATTCTTTGTCTTTTCATGTTTCAGAATGAGGCTTCAACTGCAAAGGAGTTTGTGAAGATCATGGAGGCTGCAGAGAATGACTATCAGGTTTGTAAAACTGTGGCTATTGTCCATCCAAATATTTAAAGAAACTAAAACTTATCTGATCTTCCAAAAACTTCGAAAATACTGTCACAGGTAAATCTTCACTATGTTTAACATTTATCTGATACTCAAATTCAGTAAAAATCCTTCAAGCCCGAGGTAAAGGTTTTAGCTCTTCATCCTCCACTTTCAGCTTCTGGCAGCGAAAAGGTTTCCACACTGATCACACATCACACAGACTTTTTAAACCTGGGAAGCATTTAAATTTACTTAAATTAACCTTTTACGTACTCCTCTCTCCTCTCCTCTCCTCTCCCCCACTCTGCCCTGCAGACGGCCATCAACGAGAATTACCAGACCATGTCGGACACTACCTTCAAAGCCTTACGCCGCCAGCTTCCTGTGACACGCACCAAGATCGATTGGAACAAGATCCTGAGCTACAAGATCGGCAAGGAGATGCAGAACGCTTAAAAACAACGGAGAACATAACAGACAACTTGCCCCCCATCCCATCCCCTCCCCGAACAACATTGCATGACTGGATAGTTGTATCGTCTTTGTACAGAAATTAGAGAAACCGGGACAAAGAAAGGTTTGGTCTCACAAGCAGATGGCACGTTACACATTGGATGTCTACTTTTAGCAGTTACTTTGTTTTTATACAGACACTGTAAACTCCTCTGTATATTCAATCTAAGATAGAAATAATCATATTTGGGGAAAAATGTAACAAAACATAGGAAAGGGAGCAGACGCTCATATGCAAACACATCCTTACGAACAACAAAATCACATGTGCAATATTTATTGTGTCAGTGAGACCACGCCTTTTATTTGACCTGCTGAAAAATGGTTTGAATTTGCGATAATGGTGAAACAAATAATTTTTGGGAGAATTTGTCTGCATTCACAAAATAGAGCAGATATTGGGCTTTTAAAAAAAAAAAAAGCCTCTCTTCACTTCACGGTTAATGTCCCATACGGTCAACGATTTAAAAAAAAAAAAAGAAGCTCTTTGTGTTAACTGACTGGTATCTTTGGCACAAGCAGTCACCACTGTCAGCCACTCAATGTTCTTGATCCCTCATTTTGGTACTTCCCTCACCGTTTGTCCTGTATGCAAGCTCTCAAGCTCGCAGTGCTCCCGGCTAAATTGCCTTTTTGACTTGACGTCGTCTGAACTCTCTCTCAGCGCAGAGAGTTCTGTGACCACTTAACAAGCTTAATTAACAAGTCATCAGTCGCTAAGTAATGTGCATAATGTCCAATTTACAATAAAATCGAAACGTATCACTTTCTCCTCCAGTGCTTATTTTTATTAAAAACAGAACCTGACTGTATTATATAACAAGGCACATTGTAATATATACCTGTATGAAACATCCTGTCTGTCAGTTTGGTGATTTATTTCCATGAGATTAATTGTAATTCAGTCACAATTATGTTGCATTAAATGACAAATTTTCTATTTACTGACTCACTCATAATTTATCCCTTATCATCACACAGAAATTATAGAAATGAACGTAAAACTTTAAGTTAAAGGTCTTTGAGGTCCTAAATCTCACACCTGCCATTTACGATGAAAATGATTTTACTTCACTGTGTGCTTAACAAGGGCTTCTAACAGGTGAATTTGTTGCATATCACAGGAGGGCATTAACAGTGATATTAAAAATATGTCCTTGATTGGAGAGATTGAACCACACTTTGGGAACTAATTAGGATGATTGCATTTCATACTGAGATATTTTTGAGATAGAATCACCAATTTGCTGCTAAACTTGTGTTTTCTAATTAACCTGTAAAGAAATGTCCGTGTGATCAAATCCTAAGTGCCAGGAGCGACTAGAATTATTAAGTAAAAACTTAAATACCTTGATGAGACACTGTAGGAAACAAGAGTTCATGTTTTTTTGGAGTCAAAGGATGATAAGAATGCTACATGTTGGTACAAATTTGTATTTTTTTAAGTTATGAAATGAATTTGGATTTTATTTTATAGGACTGCATAGGGCATCATAATCCCAGTGCTTTCAAAATAATTATTTACATCAGTTTTTTGTGTCACCCAGCTGATAAAAAGACTAATATATTCCCCTTTAACACACCTTTCTATGCAATCAGATCTGACCAGTAAACAACTGCTCTACCAAGTTCCCTACAAGCTGCCTTTGATTTTGATGCTTCATTGGTCAATAGTCTTACATTCATTTTTTTCAGATGATATGAAAGCAGAGGTAGAACAAGAGAGCACTGTCAAGTAACAGTCACTTGAGTGTTGAGCCATTCTTGTGACTGAGAAAAAATAAGTGATGTCAAAGTGAAGAAAGATGTAACTACCATTCACTAGATTTCTGAAAAGTTTTAATACTAAACTGGAGACTAAAATTGTGATAACTGACCTCACATCAAGGCAACAAACAAAGGTTCCTCAAAACCCTCTTCAACCACAATCTTAATATATATATAACATTTATTTTTTATACTAGTGTCAATCAAAAACGTTTTACTCGGAGATATTCTACCTGTTGTCTGCTTTTTGAGAAGCATTTTAAATATTTGCGTGACACTGAAATTTGTACAGAAAAACACGTTTTAGAAGCACAAAGACTGTAAAGATATTCTGCATGATAATCAGAGGTGCTGTCGAATTTTGGAAAACTTGTACACTTTGTCCAATACAACGTTACTGAACAATTGCGCCTGCGCAGAAGGATGAAGTTTGGACAGACTGTTTGACGGTTGATAACTTGCTAATGCCCATCTCATTATGGACTATTGATAGTGATCCTGTATTGATCCGTCAAACGTTTATTCATGTATGTTTTCCTATTTTATTTAGCCAGAATTCATGAGTGGCTGTCGAGACACAGGTAAATCAGTGACAACGACATCTAGAGGCGGCGGCAGCTAACTGTCCAGGTTAGCGAGCCGGTGGCTAGCGGGTAACTTTTAGCTAACGTTAGCCAGACTGCAGAGTTTGCAGACACGTCTACACAGAGTCCGCTGCTACTGCTGGAAACTAGACACATGTTGAACTACTGCTGGAAGAAATGCTAGCTACGAATAAGGACTTAACTGGCTTCTGCACACACACAAACTGAGGTAAGCTCTTAACTGATATCGCGTCAACGATCCCCGGAACGCTGCCATTCACAGTGCCTCCACTTTTAAATGTTTTTACTCTTTCAAGCGTTAGCCAGTTAGCAGTTAGCTAGCAGGATGAGTGGCTAACAGTTTAGCCAAGTTTAAATGGGGATCCTCGCAGTTGGGTACGTGCGTGGCTAATTTTGAATGCATAGTAGAGCTTTAATTTAACGTTCCGAGTTACGACGTGATCGGTTCTCAATACTGAGAACTATAAGCCAACTCCATGGAGCAGAGCGTTGTGCTGTTTTTTATGGTCTCCATCATGAGTGAATGCTGTGTCTCTTATCTGGTACTCCAGAGTGTACAGTGTCATTTGTGTCCCGGTGTTATTGCTTCATGCTGTACGTTTGCCAAGTTTCCTCACTTCTAACAGAAGGATGTCCCCGGTGTGTCTTAGAGTCGCAGTTTTGGTAAACGGTAGCGAGTTAAAAAGAAATGTAAGCCCAGACCTGACGTTAGATCTCAGTACTCGTTAGGGCTCGTGGACCTCAAGTGTTTGTCTCTGCTGGGCATTTAATGTTGGCTCAGTAGTGCAGTTGGCATTACGTGTGTCCTTGCGCTCCCAGCAGCCAGGGATGAGTCTCCTGTGACTGTACTGAGCCGCAGATGGAAGAATGTGCTCTTTCAGAGTGCCAGCTGGCTGCAGATACAGAGGGCAGGTGAGCCGCTGGGCGCGCAGAGGCTGCTGGTGGAGGAGTTTTATTAGCAGTTTGTGTGAAAATGTACGCGTTGGAAATAAACAGTCATAACCAAAATCACGGGGAGTAGGTGCTTTATGTGTCACATTTAAAGTGGCCCCACTGGTTCTGTCTCTCACCTTGGCTCCTCTTGCACAGCACGGTGGTAATGTATGGTGTGTGTGTGCAGGTCTGAAGAACCCCCTCTGTAAAAGTCTAGAAAAGCATTTTGTTTTTATTTATTAGAAATCTCTTTAAACCCTGATAGCAACTATTTTGGTAATCTTTTAGTTGTAAAATTGTTGTTTGGACCAAAGAAGCAATTTGAAGATGTAACACTGGCCTTCAGGAAATTAGGAATGAACAATTTTAGTGCTGTTCTGTCATTTCATGGAATAAACGATTTATTGTTTATTTGTAAAAATAATCAACAGATTAATAGATAATGAAAATAATCGTTAGTTGCTGCCCTCGTTTCAACCTTTCTTCACATTACAAATTGCCATTTAAATTGACAACATCATGTGTTATTCAGGGCACCAGTCAAACAGGATCAAAACATAATTGTTCTCTCTCCATTGACTGCCGTTTATATTTTTTTGGTACTAAGGTCCCATGGGGTCCACAGGAAGGAGTGTGACTTAGGCACGCTGTACAAATTATTAGTGTCTTAAATCCTTCTGTGCTGTCAAGCAGTCGAATCAAAGATAGAGGTTTTGAACTCGGTTGCGTTTAGTGTCAGCATAGATTCCTTTAATAGATTATAGTTGTGACATGCATGCAGTCACTCTAGACTGTGAAAGTGAAAAGCCACAGATACTCCTGTACTCTAAGTAACCTCATGTCACGAACCTTAAACTGAAAGCAATAAATTGCATTGATAACATACTTCAACTTCCTCTTCCTCATTAACACCTGTATTCACAGCAGGTTTTTTTTTCTCAGTTCCCCTTTACTACACAAAGGTTGCTCTGTAGACTGCTAGATTCCCCATCAAACTGTCAGCAGTTCACTTCACAAGCCCCTTTCTCTTAACTCACTTCCTCAAATTTAATTTATTTTGGGGTTTCTCGCATTTACTAGAATTACTTGTGGCATCCCCCTGGGATTCAGCTGGTTCTGGCACAGGCAAACCCTTTTTGTTTCACTAGTGATAGCTTTAATAACCACAGAGAGAGACAGTAAGCCTTCAGCATCTTTTCCACATGTACCCCAAGTGTTACCCTTGGCTTCTCCTTGCATCACCCGCCAAGCTGTGTGAAGGCAGAAGTCCAAACATGTTGCCTTGACTTTACCCTGCCGGCTCTCTATTAAATTTGCGTAGTTCATGATTGAGTCCATGTTTGAATAGAGCAGGTTGATGTTCAGAGACGTCGCAGAGACAGATTTGGATGTCTGGATCTAAAGCTGCTAATGATACAGATTCAAAATGCTTTCTTTCTCGGGTGAAATGAAGTGAACAAGATGCACCCTTTTGCTGGTATCGCGCTATAGTATTTATATAAATGCAAAAACGGTCATTACGGATAAGTTGGTAGCTTCTGGAAATGAAGCCGGCTTTAGCATGAGGCTCCTAAGGAAGCAACTCCACTGCACCCTCCCCCCGCTGTTATTTAGCTTGTTGTCGCTCTCTCCTTTAAGGCCAGTTTACGCCAAAGATCCGGGACAAGAGGAAACGGTTGCAGGTTAAGTTGCAGTGGAGTAAACTGGTCTGTCTCACGTAAGACACGTTTCTTGTTTCAACAGCCAGTCAGCTTGCACCGATGTCACCTGTCGCTATAAAGCACAGCGTAGAGCAGCCAATAGGAACACACACTCTCTGAAATGACCAGTGATTGGCCCAGAGTGCCTGTCATGTTCTACATTTTCTAAAGCCTGAATATAGAGCCAAAGAGAGGTGCAGAAGTGTAGTGTTCTTCCAGACCACCTGAATTATAAAGTGCTGAAATGT
>JAPZDX010000022.1:25934676-25942176 GCA_029783625.1 Naso annulatus | reverse complement strand
TAAACTTGCAAAGCACCAAACCACTGCTTTCAGTGAAGATAAGAGCACCTAAAGTTACAACGGCCGTCTCACTTATTAAGTTTGCAGGTAATAAGGTGTGAGGGTGTTCACCTGACTCGTGGTCCCGTACGCAGTAGTCTGGCGAATCCTCGAGGTACACCAGGTCATTCTTGCTGGGTCGTTTGAAGTGTGTGTGTGCAGCAGTGAACCCAGTGCCGTACTGGTTGACGGCCACCTGCACGGCGCCGTTGTACCTCTTGCGAAGGTGGTCGCCAGTGCGCCTGAAGTCGGCCATGGCCAACCAGCAGGTCCGAACGCTGCACGACCCGCTGATGCCGTGACATTTACACTCCAGATTCATGAAACGCTTCACTGCCTGGCGGGGAGAGATGGAGAACAGGAAGCGAGTCTCAGATTTTGAAACATTTTTTTTCACCATCTTGTATCTCAGAATTGCAAATAATTTTTCCAGAATGGCTGATTAACTAGTTTTCAGAGTAAAATACCCAAAACATATTTGGTCGGTTGAATCCTTTAAGTAATTTCCACAGGTGTAGGGTCGATCAGCGCCTTCTCACCTTCCTGCCAGCTCGATTGTTGTGCAAGTTCATCAGCGCCCGGGCGTCCCTCTCTTTCCTCTCCTTGGCGTCCACAAAGGCCTGGCTGAAGCGCATGGCGTGGTCAACATGGTCACTGCAGCCGCCCCAGTCAAAAGAGCCCTTGGCGTCCCGCGACGAGCCCTTCTTCGTGGGATCGCATGAGCAGGAGTCCAGCTCGCCTTGGCTGCAGGCTCGCGCCAACGTGTAAACCACACCGGCTGAGGAGATGGCGTACATGAAGGCCACTTCGCGGCTGCCTGAGGGGAAAGGAGGAAATGTTGACAAGGAGGCAAACAGCTGTGACAAAGACAGGACATTTCTCCTCTATTATAATGTCATGTGCAGAACAATCTGATTTCTTTGAAATAAAGCCTGAAGTCTGACTTAAGTCCAAGTCTCAATGGTAAAAGTCACTCAACACTTTGAAGTCTGCTCTGTGAAAATCCTTTTCTTTGATAAAATGAATTCCCCTCAAAAAAACAAACAAGTAAACAAACAAACAAAAAACCTAGGATCTCCAAATGAGTCTTAAAATTCCAATTCTCAAATTAGTAGCAGCTTTGTCATCGATGTCAGCCACAACAAACAGACACGGTACAGACATGCAGTGCTGCTTTGAGCTAAATTCTAACGTCAGCATGCTAATATGCTCAGAATGACTGAACTGCTAATGCTAAGCTAGTTGACATGTCCATGATCTTGTTAAGTGTGTCAGTATGCTAATTAGCACAGAACAAAGTACGACTGAGGCTGATGGATATGCCAGTAGTTTCTTAAATATTTTTCAATTAATAAAGCTTTATTGATTGTATCTGCAGAGAGACATTAGACCAGAGGTCAGAGGATTATCTAAACAATAACAGTTCATTCTAAGGGGGATGTGAATGTGTGTACCATATTTTGTCAATTCATTCGATAGTTCCCGAGACATTTCACCAAAACCACAAATGGAAACCTCACAGGGGCGCTAGAGAAAAAAAATTAGGGGATCACTTAAGTCAGTAGGAATCCTCCACGAGGGACAATTAATGTCTGAGCCGAATTATTTCATGACAGTTCATCTGATTTGTGTTGATGTGTTTCAGTCTGGAGGAGTCTGTAACCCACAAACCCACATTGACATCCTGCTAGAGCTACATACTGACGTCAGAGGCTGATACCATATTCTTTGTCCAAATACCGAAACCCAAACCTAAGCACAGTTACTGGTACACCTCTCTACATCAACAAACTCCACTGATGTGAGACGCACTTCAAACAAAGGTTTTATCTCTTATTGATGTTGGATCTGGCGTTTCCCATCGCAGGCTGGCTGACGGCACAATTAAACCATGACAAACAGAGAGATCCTTCAAATGTTTGGCCACCGCTGCTACCTGCATGACCTGTGTTTGTTGTTGTCTCCCAGAAGCTTCTATTTTGTGCAGAGCATGAAATGAAAAACGCTTCATCTACCTCCAAGATGGCCTAAAGCGAACGTTTACCAGCAATGCCCTGATACGAAACCCTTATCTCACTCTGCATGTAACTGATGAGAGATCGGAGAGAGATCAAAGCCTGTTTCAAACAGTGTGTGTGTGTGTGTGTGTGTGTTTGTTTGTCTCTAGGCTCTGCTACAAGGTTCCGACACATGGAGAGACACACATCGAAAGCATTTAATAAAGCAGGTTTCTGACATGTTTTGCATTTACTTTAGCTTTGACTTTTGATTTTGTGTTGGACCGTGTTGTGGTGGGTTGTTTGCTGATGTTAGTGGACTCCATTTTTGAGTTAAGCTAACATTAGCTACTGTTGCACACTGTTACGCTGTATGGGAGCAGACAAGGGGTCAGACACTTGAGAGCTCGCTTAATGTCACATCCTTCGAATTTACACAGAAAAAAATGTTGAGTCCGTTTTATAGAAAAGAGACTACACGCTGTCTTAGGGAACTGAGAAAGTCAGTTTTACAATCCATTTACGTGTTTGCAATACAATGCAGTTAATAGGTATGTAAACTGCTTCACATTCTAGCATCTTTTACCTTTAAGATCAAATTTAGTATTTTCCTTTTTTGTCAAATTAAAAATGGGTTTTGGAGGAAAAACATGTTTCTCATTGTAAGGTCTCAAACATGTTTGCTTGGTAGGTACAGAAACTCAGTTATCGTAATAACACAACACTAGAATTAAAAAACTATATGACACCCAGCCCTGGTGAACACATGCAGATACAGTCTTACCTGTGTGTGTGTGTGTGTGTGTGAGTGTGTGTGACCCAGTCCAGCAGCTAAGTTGAGCGCGCCTAACGAGGTTAATGAGGAGAACGCTGAGAGAACACGACACCAGAGAGAGAAAACTCCTGTGTAATTGTTTGAAATTAGCCCGCTGACATTGACAATAAGGAGCTTCTGACGGGGCCTCGATGTGCAGTGATAATGCTGTGTGACACGGCCGGGGCCCGGCTGGGAGGTCCGAATACCACACGGCTGATTAGAGGCCCCGACATGAAACGGACTAAGTTGAAGGATCCGCCTGGCGGGATAAACCTCGGGGCATGGGAGAGGAACATCAGGCTGCCAGGTCCTGATGATCCTCCAGTGGCAATAAAAAAAAATAATAAAAAAAACAAAAAAAACCAAAACGATTATGACTTGTTGTAACTCGTCCTCACTAGAGAAACAGACTCATTTTAGCTGCTAAGAAGCAAAGTGACACATTTAATTTGACAAGACGTGTCTGTCCAGAACTCACATCCGTCACAGGCAGCGGCACGTTGCTTATTGCTGCTCATTAATCACTTCAATCTCTGTTGCTAATAATGGCACTTACTAATTACTGCATTGGAAGAGTCATTTGTCACACTCATCTCTTTTATTTTATACACAATCCCCCCACAAAAAGTGACTGTGTCTTCTTTTGACTTTGAAAAGCTCAATAAATCAAGTCTCTCCTCCTGCAAATGATGGAGAAGATAAACACGGCTAATGACCCGACGTGGATCTTGAAAGTGGTGGGATTAGTTTTATTTGGAAAAAGACAAAATTTCTGCCATTTTTCACTCGAACGAGCTGAGTGGAGAGTAATTCACTAACTGAGACAGTAGCTCAAGTAGATCTAACATAAACATCACACGATGAAACAGAATAAAACCTATTTTTTCACCGGTTATTAAAACCGCTGATACTGAAATAATACATTTTTAAAAAAGCTGCAACTTTTATCAAATAATGTGTGGCTATTTTTTTTTTTTTTTGATTCACTGGATTAATTTACTCCCCGTATAAAATGTCAGAAAATACTGAAAATTGCTGTTTCGAAGATTATGTCTCCAGATTGCTTGTTTTATTATCTGACTGACAGTCCAACAGTAAAAGATTTTACATGACAAAAACGATGTGAGAAAAGCAGAAACTACTTACACTGGTGAAGCTGGAAACAGCAAATTTATAATTTTTTTTCCCTGGTATTTTTGCTTGCAAAATGGCTTACACGGTTTAATTTTTTTTTCTTTTAAATTGACAAATCTTTCAGCTCTAAATCTGCATATCAGAAATCATAATATTGCCTTAACAAAGTATTTGGGAAGCATCTTAGCCTCCAACACGAGAACAGACAGGCCAAGAGACCAGCCGGCTGCAGCAACGTGATAAATGCACAATTGTAAAGTGAGATGAGGAGCGGAATGTGATCTAACCTTTGTGAAAAAGAGAAAATATCTGCGAGGGAACTATCGGATTCCCAGTAAGCCTCGGTGACGCAGTAAATCTACTCAACTCTTTGGAAACCGACCAATTGTTTAGATTTGTCAGCATCATGTTCAGACATACGGTCAAACATGTTTGTCACTGCAAACAGATCGCCATGCTGCAACACACACGATCAGGCAGGGATTCAGTTCGATGCCAGCAGCACATAATGACCTGGAAACACAACCCAGCATACTGTGTACACTGTTACAGGCGGTCGAGTCACTAACTTTCTATTCTTAGTCGAGCGGTGTTTAAGTCACCTGACAGCCCCTGAAGTCATTTCATAAATAAGATGCTTTATGCACACTTTGAACCTCAGCCCTGCATCTTTAATCGTGTACTGCAAGAGTGAGAATGCAGCTACAGTTATCACAGCATTACCTCCACACTGCTATGTTCGTGACTTTTACTCAGGAACTCAAAATCAAGTTTGGAATTTATGCTCATGACTGTGTCAAATGGATGTTAATGTTTTCATAAAACAGAATACAAATAATTTTCAACCACGGGTTCAGATTTCATGAAATTTAACTTATTGATTTAAATATGGCAACTAAACAGCAAGACCTCAACGTGAGAGTTTTCCAACTATACCACTATGGATAAACAATAAAAGATCATTTAAAAGCTTTAATTTGATGATTCAGATATAATTCATGGAGACGGGGTGAAGCAGGGCTTCAGGGTGGACGTGATGTTATTTGTTACAAGTATCTATTACAGTTTATTTGGAAAACTACCCCAGAATAAAGTGATTCTCTATTTACTACTTCCTCAAAAACCACAAACTTGTCAAATGTGTCTTATTATTTGTCAGTCCTACTGATGGGTCAGAGGTCAACTGCAGAACAGCTCATGAGCTGAGGGAGGTTCAGCGACTTTTTTAAGGACTGAAGTTTTCATTTCAGGCCTTCAAGTCTTTCCCTGTTCTGGCAAATATTCTTAAATAATGATTTATTAAACCACCATGACTCTCACAGTTTCCTCTCCCATGTCTAACATTCCCTTCACTCACTGCGTAGCAGCAGGCGTCCGAACAGATTGTGGTCTCTGGCCGTTGTGTTGCAGTTCCAGCGGTGGCTGCGGAATTGGTGCTGGCACTCTGAGATCCAGTCCTTAATCCCGGCCCCGATGGCCTGCATCACCTTTGGGTGCTGGCGGCACAGCTGGCGCTGCTTGTTCACCAAGCCAGGGATGTTGTCGCACATCACCTGAGAGCCCAGGGTGCCCATGTACCTGCCGAGTGGAGGAGCAGACAGAGAGAAAGCTGAACACTTGGGAACATCTGGGAAAAGCTTTTAATCATCCGAGGAAGGTGCAAAAACATCTGGACGGGCAGAAGATGATAGACTAAACAATTCGATCAATGGATTCTTTTCATGATCGCAAATACAGAAATGAAAGAAAATACTGAACTTATTCTACAAAAATGCAAATAATTCAATAATGCTCTTCCAAGTAACTGCAGCATAGGAAGAAATAAAAGCATTGCAGGAAATTCTGCAAAAAACAGAAAAAAGGAGAGAAAAAGATAACGAAAGGAGCCTCTTAGAGAAATGTGTTGAAATCACTTAAACAAGTCCACACTTCCATGTACCTGCAGAGGAAGGTGATGAAAGACTGGCAGGGAATTTGAACACTTGAAGGCTGCAGGGATTTTCTTCAATGATTAAAGAAAGACCAGAGGAGCAAGAAAAAAAGGAACGGAGGGAAATTCTCTGTCCAAACAGCATCTCAGTATCACAGGCAGAGCGAAGTTTGGAATTTGGAAACAGAACCTTTGCAAATATTCATCGAGGATTCAAGAGAAAGACAGCAAATAACGAGAAATTAAATTATATCCAGTGACTTTAGACTGAAAACGAATCTCTCTAAATATCCAGTCTTCAACTTCAATATTAAGAAAAAAAAAATCATTTATGAAACCATGGACGGAATTTAGTCACTCAATATCTGATTAACAAAAGTAAAAAGGTTCTCAACAGAAGTTGAGACCTTTTCTTACAGTAATCAAACGACATGCAGACAAACAATTTCACAGGTTATCAGGCTTGTAGAATTGTTGAACAGAGTTTAACAGTTCTGGGCGCATTTTGCGCGTCGCGGTAAACGTGATAGTTACATCAGAAAGTCACGCTTTCAGCGCACGGGCTTCAGTAATTCCGCTTAAATAAGGATGAAAAAACAATGCACAGCACTCACCACCAGGACGCATCGACCTCAGCCGTCAGCCAGCACATTGCTACAGATAAATAAAAACATATTCCACTTGGCAATAAGTTCATATTAACCAAACTTGGGTCCTTTATGGATCTGGACGGAGCATTTCCACGGATCAAAGAAAAGTATAAAACATTACTAAAGACTCTTTGAATCTCCAAATCAAACTTGGATTAAAAATAGATCATCACGGGACAGTCGGAGGACGCAGGTTTGCGCGTAAAAGCCATGACAGGCTCGCGTCCTGCACGGTGGCAAAGCGCTTATGAAGAAAAAGTCAAGAGCGTCTGTCTAATAGCCCGGCAAATATTTCAGTGGAGATGATGAGCTATCAGGTTTAAATTGCTTTACACAAGGGGTGGGCAGAGTCCCGTCTCAGGAATGAGGTGAAGAAATGAGATGTCTGAGAGTATCTGTTCAGGCTGGTTTGACACCAGACAGGCTTGGCCCGCGTCCAGACCGGAGCTCCGCTGCTCTGAGACCCGCGTGGTCCAAGCTGATCACTCAAACTGCACCGACGCGTTCAGGGAAGCAGCCGGCGGAGGGAGAATCCAGCCGAGGCGCTCAGCCAGTGTCAGTCACCACAAAACCCTCACAGCCCACAGATTCAGTGTCAGGGAGCGAAATGGAGCAAATAGCAGAGATGGATCGACGTTTCTGACTTCTGTGCACAATTTATTTCGGGTCAGAAGACAGTTAACTCTTGGGTAACATGATCCGCATCCTTTGCGCACAAGACTTCCGTCCAGTTTGAGTGCATTTATTTGCATTAATTTCACAACTTTGTTCATTTTCAGCCATTACGGCTTAAATCTTCCGGTGTTTCTTTTAAAATATTTAAAGGTGAGTCCATAGCTGTACCCAGATATCGCACGGGCACCAAATATTTCTGATCTCCTTCTCTTTTTTTTGGTACATTTTTACACAAACATCCTTCTGCCAATCTTAAAA
>JAPZDX010000022.1:25868426-25879553 GCA_029783625.1 Naso annulatus | reverse complement strand
TTTTCTTACATGTACAATGAAAAAATTTTACATGTAAGTTACAAACATCACTTTAAGCTAAAGGCCTTTTTGCACATGATCAGCCGTAAAACTGCTTTGCTCTGGCTGTCCCATTGTTTTCCTTTGGAGAGAGCGGCGGCGCCTGACTAAGTGGCATCGCTACTATTGGCGCTGTACACCGCTCGGATAAAATCCCCCAAATCCCCTCAACTGTTCAAATGTTGTGCTGATATTCCCCTCAGGTTTTATAGAAAACAGACAAATCTAGTAATTGATTTCCTTTATCAGGACCAACACGGTGTACATCTTTAGATACTTATTTCTGTGTCTGATCATGCTTCTGTTTTCTCCGTCCACCAGCTGACTTTGATTGTTACGGGTGCCATCTTCACCGTGTCCATCATGCGGCCTTACATCTTCATCGCTGCCATCCCATTGGCTGCCATCTTCGTCGTCCTCAGAAAGTACTTTTTACGAACTGGACAACAACTCAAGCTGCTGGAGGCTGAAGGTGAGAGAGAAGGAAAATTTGCGTTTGTGTGACTGTGACATTGTTGTAGGAGAAATGCACTGTCTCTCTATTTTCATATTACTAAGAAAAAGAAGCACCAGAAAGTACAAGAAAAGAAAATGCTGCTTTCAAACAGTGTTGTGTGGGATGTTGAATGTCAAGGAGACAGACTTAATACCAAGTATAAGTGTCAAGAGTCCCATGATGGATACTTTTAAATAAATGAAAAACCAGATATCTTCTAAATTTCATATGTGGTTTGAGAATTTTGCCTTCATTAGTTTTTCCTGAATAAATTGAAATGTACATCAAATGCATTTGAACTTAATGCCTGGTATTATATGTAATATATGTAAGATTAATTCTGCAGAACAGATTTTGTCTATAAATGCAAAAAAAACCCAAAATTCTTTCTCACAGCACAGAACTATGTTTTAGAAATCTGTGTGCATCTGAGTAACAGGCTGAACTCTGACCAGCCCCAAGTGTGCTGGTCTTCAGCTGTAATTTTGAGAATTTGTTACTTAAGATTAATGAAGTTTTACATTTAATACATTAATAAGAGTGAGAGTTAGGAAGGACGACAGGCAAAGAAGTGAAAGAAGCGATCAACAGGGGTTGAAATATTTGAGTAGAAGTGAGAATGTGATGGGAAAGCCTGCAGAGTGAACAGAGGAAGCGAGACTTGGAGGCAGACACCACAGTGATTTTAACTGCCGGTCAGTGGGCAGAGCTGGTGGAAGGCCCGGGGCCAACAGGCAAAGGTCAGGCTGAAGAACAAAAACATGACAGAGGAAGGTTAGGAGGAGAGGACGGATGGGCTGCCACAGAGGGGCGGGAACAGTTACAGGAAGTGAGGCAACATGAATACCATAACTGCTGTCCTCCAATCAGCATAGAGTTTGGTATCCACATGAAAAGAATTAAGGCTGTTTTTACACATTAGTCATTTGTACTTTCTTTATTGTATGTTCTTTATTCTGCTTCACATCCTCGCAGTCAGCTGTTACGCACGGATCCCAGGTTTATACGTTGAAATTGTTTGTAACCAAGGCAGCCCATATGGATAAATCCTGAGCTCCATTAGAGCTGTTTCATTTCAAAATCTGATAAAAGCTTACAACCCACTTGATTCCCCCTCTAACTGTAGATTTCATCCATGATATCACTCAATATTAATTCAATATAGTTCAAAGCTCACAAGCACGGGTCTCAATGGGGTTAAAAAGCACCGTTCTAACTGCCTGTGCAAATCAGCACTGTCTCTTGTGTGAACTAGATAATATTGTAACGAGGCTCATTTGCATAGGAAAAGGGCAATTGCTCAGAATTTTATAATATTCTCTGATTTACGTACATGCAGATGGGACAGGCACACAGAGGAGGCTGTCTGCTTGACAGTGCAGTTTGCATGCATGTCATCCTTTGAGCGACCTTTGTTGATTGCACGCTATCTTTTTCTCTCATCGGCTGCAGAAGCAGCACATTCCTTTTGCGGATTTGACTCAATGTGTGCTGCTGAAATGATCAGCCTGATGACACTGATCTGGCAGTGATAATGAAGGTGGCAAAGAAGCCTTAGAAAGTAATTAAAGTCTTGAATTTAATCAAAATGAGAGCATCTGAGAGCACCACACATTCTAAAGTCCTCCCCTTTAGGAAATTTCGGTTAAGAAGTCGTAATGAGGAAGCCAGCAGGGCAGTGCAGCTCTGTGCAGCCGGAGGATGAGAAAACAGATCACTTGACAGCTGAAAAAAGACGCCACTCTGTGTTTTTTGGACTTCCCTGCTCCGCTCTCGACTCTTTCACTCTGTAAATGTGTGTTTCGTGATGATGGTGGAGTGTTTCCGGAGCCTCTCAGAGCACGTTGGGGTCAGAGAGCCGAGCAGAACTGGGATTTCCTCCAACCCCATACTGGTGTCGCCCGCTCTGCTGTCAAAAGCTGCATGTTGGATAAAATGCAGTGGAAATTATGTGTATTAGTCACTCAAATGATTATAAGAATGTTTCCACTTTTTGGCAGAAATGTTTTATTTCATTTCTGAAAGGAGATGCCCCCAAACTTGAGAGAATTGAAAGCAGAGGAAGAAACAAGATTTGAAACTGCACTTAGCTGCACAGCAGGGCCAAATCTGGTGAAGTTAGAAGTAAAAGAGTCAGTACCTAAAAAGCTGAAATGACTCATCGTTTATGAAAATAGTTTCAGATTCATTTTAAAATTGTTGCCTTCTGGCCTTCATTAGAATCAGCTCCCCACTGTGAAAGTTAGTGTTCCTCTCTGCCTCATATTGAAGAGTGTGTCTCTCCATAAGTGACTTCTCTCTGATTATTGAACATATTTATCACTTCCTTTCGTCTGTTATTTGCCTTTTTCATTAAGAAACTTTTAGTATTTGTTCGATTTTCTAATATTGTTTGGCTTTCAGTAGTAACATATAAAAACAACTTATTTTTTGATTTAATGCCGCAGTCCTGCGATTACTTTCGTTTTCTTACCTGGCCGGTTTAATCACTTGCCCTTACTCCCTTCACTTCAGTTGCTTATTACCCGTACTGATACTTGCAAAGGAGCTCAAAAAACATTTAACCATTTATTTGTAAATACTTAAACCTGCAGACTTGTAAGCTTTGTGTCTCTTCTCCTCCTCTGCAGCTCGAAGCCCCATCTTCTCCCACCTCATCATCTCTCTGAAGGGTTTGTGGACGATCCGTGCATTTGGGCGTCAGACCTACTTTGAGACGCTCTTCCACAAGGCGCTGAACACACACACAGCCACGTGGTTCCACTACCTGGCCACGCTGCGGTGGTTCCTCTTTCGCTGCGACATGATCTTCGTCCTGTTCTTCTCTGCCGCTGCCTTCATTGCTGTGGGAACCAACCGTGAGTAACAGGATGACAGGGGGCACAATGGCAGGTTGCATGTATGAATTTATGAGAGATTTTAGAATTTAAAAAGACTTTATATATGATATCTTAAGTACTGTGTAATTTTTTAGATTTATACAGTATAATCCATGTTTAGTTTATTTATTTTATTATTTATTTATTGAAACTGGCTCTAGAAACACTATAGTACACGTGAGAGTTGCTAGGTATACGTAATTCACTCTTCTAAAGAGACCGTCCGCATTTGTTGGTCAAAAATCGCTGCGCGAAATAGAGAGAGAGAAAGGACCTGGGAGCTGTTGAGACGGAAGTTATTACACCCAGTTAGTTCCTTACAAATGATGCCTTCCTAGCTCAAATATTAGTGTGAAGAAGGGTTTTGACACAGACATTCCCTTTAATTAACGTTGTCACACATTTTCAGGTACTTTCTGTAATGTTTATTGACAACATGTAAACAAATAAGATAACTAATAGGTGAAGCTCTTTTGGGAAAAATGGATGGGGTTTATGCAAACTATGTTGCTGATGTTGACAAAGGACAATGTCATGTATTAACACTGATAGTACAGTCCTTTCAGTGTCACAGCTGACGAGGTAGTTTGGTGTTTCGGCAGCAAATACTTCTGAATCTCTCACTAGACAGCAGCAGAGTTAACAGGCTGTGCCTTCCTGTCTTCAGCTTTGCTCATCCCATGCAAGTTTGTAATAGTCCCAAAACTTTGCATGGGAAATTTCTTGAGTTTCCTTAAGAAGTAAAGAAATTTCTGGGCTTTGTATTACCGCGGAGGAGATGCCCGTGTCATGTTCTCTGTAATGTCTCTTCTCTGAAACCTAAAAATGTTCATCTGTTCCACCTCCACTGATGTAGGGGTGTGAGTCTTCAGCTCCTTTTTATCTTGAAATCAACAATCAGCTTTTTGGTTTTGTTGACGCTGAGCAGTTTGTTGTTCTCTGTGCACTTTTCTGCAAGACTGTTGATTTCCTCCCAGTACGAATTTCTAATTGTTGTTAAAAATGAAAGCCGGTGATGGTGGTGTCACCCACAGACTTTACAATGTGATGAGGGTTTGCAGTCGTTGGTGTAAAGCATGAAAGCAAGGGATTTGTAAGGAGTTCAGAAGATTCAAGAGATTCTCCACCAGTAACCTGCTTTTTAAAAAAGTAACTTCACAGCCACTAAACTTTGTGCTGATTTAACTCCACACTGCTGCAGTGAAGTTCAGGTGCACGTCAGCACCTGGTGACGTCACTGTTGGGTGTGGTTACTTGTTCAGCAAGCCACACTTCTGACCACACCCAGACACACTCATTAGGCTGAAATTTTTCAATCGAAGACAGCAAAACCCTGCTAGTGTCAAGAAAGAAAAATTTCAGTTTCCTCAGTTTACCCCTCAGTGTTGTAGAGCCATTTATTATAATAGACTTAATTACGGTTTTGAAATATTTGCATGTTGATCTGCAATCAAGCAAAAACGATGCAGGTCAGCATTCAGATTGTGGTGTTTTCTACCAAAGAAAAAAGGTTTGTGAATTATTCTAGTGACACTGAGATTCTGCTTTGTTTTTTTTGTTTGTTTGCTTGTTTTTTCAATGTATTTTTAATGATTTTAACAAAACAGACACATTTTTATTCACTGTCAAGGCAGAGGTGTCAGAGGTGAATATCTCAAAAGCTGAGCTCATAAAGCCGAAACTATTTACATGGCTGGAAACCAGCATGAGTACGTAAAGAAAACATATGGTGTGATTTTGCAGAGAACTGAGACACAAATAAAAAATAAACACAGTGCACGTTTTCATATGACAGCAGTGAATTTATGCTCCAAATCATGTGAAAACACACTTTGTGAGTGGAGATTCTAATGGCAGCAGCAGTTTGTGCACACGAATCCCAGGAAGGAACATCTTGAAACTCCAGTAAGTTATTGAGTGAGTCAGTAAACACCTTATTATTTTCCGCTGGGCGATCACGTGACGAAGCCTCCGTCTTATCTGTGTGATACAGTGTGTGGAGTCACTTATCAGGATCAAAACACTTTGTGAAAACTGTTGGAATGGTGCAGCTGGATAGAATGTCATGTACACAGGGAAGCACGCGCGCGCATGTGTGTGTGCATGTGTGCGTGTGTGTGTGTGGACTTGTTTCCCATTCAATTAATCAAACGCACACAAACATATGTGTTGTTGCGTCATACCCTGTGTTTATGTATAAAGCAAATTAAAGGCTCATTTCACAGCTCATTAGTTTCTAATAGAGCCAGTGGCAGAGCTGCAGTACCTGAGCGCTGCTGTGACATCAGAGGAGCAGCTTTGATTGGACAGTACTAATGTTCGTGCGTGTGTGTGTGTGTGTGTACTCTACAGAGGACAAACCAGGGGAGATCGGCATCATCGTAGCCCTGGCCATGCTCATCCTGGGGACTTTCCAATGGGCTGTCATCACCAGCATCACTGTTGACGGACTGGTACGAGGTTCACACACACACACACACACACATACACTCAGTTCTATCATCCTTCGCATCATAGCAACACCTGTCTTGGATTAAAATACCGCACAACCAGTGACCAGTTAAGAGCGTGTCAAGCCTTACGAACACTCACGTTAGAGCTTCTGCTGAACCTGTGTGGGTTCGTTTTTTTAACACCTGTGTCAGCAACCAGAACTCTGCGGCTCGTCCAGAATGTACATTGTACTTTGCACATCTGGAGTTCAACCTTCCCTCATTTCCCACACCGCTGCACTTCAGTGTTCGTCACATCAACTCCCTGTTAAGGTTGGCATGAAGTTCAGAACTCAAGTGCAAGCCTTCGTACCTCTACAGCACCAACAAAACCTCTGGACGATCGACGTCACAAAGAGGATCCTGTCATCACTCATCTCATTCAGCTCGGCTCTTGCCCAGAGCAGAGGGATGAACTTCTTACTGCAGTTCGGACAGCAGTGTCGCTGCACTTCTTCTACTCTTTCTCATATCTTGTTTGATAAGAAAGAGTGATATGATTTTAAGCAGCCTGATTGCTTATACTGTGGCTCTGAACATGCTTCTACAGTTGTTTGGGTGTGATGCCTTTTTTAATTATTGATGACATCCTGCAATTGTTTATATGGATTTTGAATGCGCTTTATTGTTAAGTCCCTTTAGACAAAATCATCTGTCAAATGAGTGCAAAGAGACTGAATCCATTTGGATGCAGCTCAGACTTTCTGTTATTGTGTGCAGAATTTTAAAGACGGCTTGAAGCGATATTTCCTTAGGATCTAACTGCTGTGTGGTGATGTGTTTCCCAGTGAAACAGCTTCAAACAGGATGTAGAGGTGGGATGTAAGGAGCAACTGAAAGGCAGATGTCATGAAATGATTGGTTAAAAATTGGTTGGTTCTCCTATCAGCAGATTTTGTTTAACACGGATACGAAAAAAAATTATAGACTTTGATATAAGAATACAAAGAAATTAAATTTTTGTAATTATTTTGGCATAAATTGTTAAAATAGGTGCACACTATGACCTGAGATGTGATCCAGAAGGGTTAAAAATACATTTTTCTATTTCATCTGAACTTTAACAGTTCGGATTTAGATTTTTTTGAGTTGTTAAAAGACTAGAAAATGCATGTACAGTCCATATGTATGTATGTATGGAAGTGTATGTTCTGTGTAACAGCAGTTGATGTAACTTTTTCATCTCTTTGATTTATCCAAAGATTGTAGAGGGTAAGAAGAAAGAACAGGGTGACCTGCAGGTGTCTCAACAGTCATGTTTATGAGGACTGTGTGAGAACCTTTTGAATCAGTTTGTACACGTCCACTACTTGTTTTTCCCCCATGGTGGTTGGTGGAGTTGAAAAAGCTTATCGCAGTGCAGAACGTTTTGTTCAGCGCACACACTCACACACAATGGTGGTTGTAGTTTTGTGTGTTTAGGGGAGTTGTCTGGTCTCTCTCCACAGTGTGACTGATTTTCTAATGATAGAAAAAACACTCATTACAGTAACTCTGCGGCATTTTCGGTGATGGTGGGAGGATCTCTAAAAATAACCCTTGCAAGCTCATGTGTATTTATTTTGCAACATCGCTTGAGTAAGAAAACTTTGTTTCTCTAAAATGTTAACTTTTCATGATCGGAGAAAACAGCTCTGTTTGCAGCTTTGAGAATTTATATTTCAGAAGTTCCTTCAGGTTTTAATATGATTAATTCAGCTTAATTAGCAGGGAAATCTGAACCCTTTACAAAACACAGAGGAGTCGCTCGCCGATTCTTACCTCAGCGGAGAACAGCAGTCAACTTTAACCTGGGTGACTCCTGGCAACCCACGGCTCTCCTCACCCTCTTTCTCTCCCTCGTCCAGATGCGTTCGGTGGATCGGGTGTTCAAGTTCATCGACCTGCCATCAGAGGAGCTGCTGCCGGGGAAGTCTGGCGGTAAAGGGGGCTCTGACCTGGTTATCGACAACCCTCACGCTCAAGACTGCTGGCCCAACCGCGGCCAAATGGACGTCAGGGGCCTCACGGTGAAATACACGGAGGCCGGACGCGCCGTCCTCAACGACATCTCCTTCTCTGCGGAGGGCGGGCAGAGCGTAAGTCCTGAGTGATGGGAGCAAGGGCTGTGTGACTGGCTTTTAATGAAACTTGGCAGAGTGATGCGTGCTTGCTCTGCATTATTAGATTTTGAAACATCAGAGCACTGATGAGCCGAAGAGGGGCGCTGCGATGAAAAGGTCACGGTAGGGTCATAGAAAGGTTAGAGCAAGGTGACAGCTTAGCTGGCAGGAAGTTGTGTCACTTGTGTGAGGACATGTTTTATGTGTTTAGAGCTGCTATAGTCATTACTTATATAATGCCACTGGGTTAAATGGCAGTGCAGTGACTGTTGTCACCACCTCTATTGTTCTCTACAGCTCAACCGAGTGATTCAGGCAGTTTCTGCTTATTGTTTTAGTTTTCTGGCCTCAACTTCAGTGTTTTGTGTCAGTTGTCATCAGTGTTGTGTGAAGAAAGTTCTACATTGAGGCGATGATGAGGTTAAATGGAGTCAATGCTGGGTTACATGAATCATTTGGACAGAAACACGACACCAAATCAAAGCGACTGTTGCTCCGAAACTGCTGGATGTGTTAATGAGCAACTTATAATGCCAGTGTTGTGTTTGCAACTTGTCTTCATATTCTCCAAGCCACTGAAAATCAGTTAATTTAGTTTCAAGTTACAAATTTGGAAAAATTTGAGCAGGGGATAAAGTTTTTTTTTTGTTTGTTTCTCATTTAAAATGAACAGAATGTCATTATTCTCAAGTGCCAAATTACAAAGTAAGGCACAACCCAGACAACACAACAATACAGGCAGATATTTCCTGTTTGTCTGTATTATTTTCTAAATTAATATGGAAGATGTGTTGTTAAAAAGGCCAATGGAAGGAACAAGATGACCAAGGACAGTTAGAATAACGTCAGTGACATTAGCAATAAAAAACACTTTCCTTGCCTTAATTATATCCAAATCTAATATTCACTCTGTTATACCTCCAGTCTGTCTGGATTTAACTGCTTTATGCTATCAGTTTAGGGCAGATGACCTCAGGCAGCGGTGACTGAAAAGCTTTCAGTGTAAAGAAAGAAAATATGTAATATGTGACCGCTTTGCCTCTCTCTGCTCCGGGCAGTAATTAGAGAGAGTATGAGCTCCTAATAATGAATCCTGGAGGACAGCAGAGCTCAGTAAGTGTCAGCACTGTAGCCTCGTCCCTTTAGCTTCTCCGTGGCCTCCTGATAAAAGGACTAATTGTTGCTGAAGGCTGCAGGAAAGTGCAGAGAGCTTTTAGACCCTGAAACACCTCAATGCAGCAGTTCATGTATCCAAATGTACTGCTTATTGTGCAGTATGTGTGCATGCAGTGTGTACTGTAGTCTGAAGGTATTCATGGACAGATCGTGAACTCACATGTGCATGGTGAATGAGTTTAAAAGGTTGAGGTAACATTACGTAGATTGAAGTGTTTGTTTTTCACTTGTGTGTGTGTGCGTGTGCAGATTGGCCTGCTGGGTCGGACAGGCTCAGGGAAAAGTACGCTGCTCTCCGCTCTGCTGCGTCTCGCCTCCACTGACGGAGAAATCTCCATCGACGGTGTCTCGTGGAGTTCCGTGTCCCTGCACACATGGAGGAAGGCGTTTGGGGTTGTGCCGCAGGTACGTCTGCGACTGCTGAAAATGACACTTGAAAATAATATGAAGCTGTATAGAAAAACAGATACATACGGTACACACACACACACACACACTCTCTCATCAACCATTTGTTGTAGACTTTTTTTTTTGTTAGTCTTTTTGTCCAAATACACAGTAAAGAAGGGATTTAACCCTCAAACAAGTACACAGTATTTTACATGCCAACATTTTTTGCTGCTGGTCGCAACTATTACAAATCTGCGCTTCGTTTGCATTTAATTTAAGTAAAAAAAAAAAAAACATGAGCAGGTCATCAATCAAGTTTGGACTCTGAGAGAAATAGATTTCATCATCATTGCGAAGCTGTTACTTGGCTCAAAGTTAAAATGTCTGCTATATGTTATTGCCATTATAATTGACCTGATTTGATCATGGCGGCGACACTTTTAATTTCAAGGTAACATTTCTAATCCAGCCGTTTGTGTTTGCTATTTAAATGTTTGTTCTGTTTTCAATAGAAAGTCTTTATTCTGACCGGAACATTCCGGATGAATCTGGACCCACATGGACGTTACTGTGATGAGGAGCTGTGGAGGGTGGCTGAGGAGGTGAGGCTCCGTTTTGTCTTGTCCTCTGCTGTGATGTGAAGCTTTGATCAAATCAAACTGCCTCAACGGACAGTTAAATGATTACTCAAGGCTTAGAGGTAATGAACTATAAATTTTGGGGGGAGTTTTAGAGTTCTTACTGCAGCAGATTGCTTTGGATTTTCTTCTCACACCAATAGAAAATGAAAAAGGATGTTTGAGGAATATGTACACATAGCATTTGTTTTTATTGTCATCAACTTTATCAGAGGCCTTTTGTTCGGCAGCTTGTGTTAAACTCTGTAATAGTAAGTGGAGTAAAACCTCTGCTGTGTCCTCAGGTGGGTTTGAAGTCGGTGATCGAGCAGTTCCCAGACAAGCTGGACTTTCAGCTGGAGGACGGCGGCAACGTGTTGAGCAACGGACACAAACAGCTGCTGTGTCTCGCCCGCTCCATTCTCAGCAAAGCCCGCATCCTGCTGCTGGATGAACCCTCCGCCTACCTTGACCCCATGTCAGTATCAATGCCAAAACATCCTCGTCTCTGTCTGTGTGTTTTTATCTTAGTGCATATGGAATGTCCTTTAGGGTCCCAAAACTTTTATCTCTTGAATGTCACTGACATCAGATCCATTTGAAGTGCTGCCTGTGTTACAGCAGTCTCTTTCAAATGTCTTGTCTTTGCTCCCTGCATTTGTAAATTGTATGTCGGCACATTAGGAGCTTTAATGAACTGTTTGACTACTGTACACTGAAATACAGCTGGTGTGTGTATGTGTGTGTTTGTGTGCGTGCGCGCGCTTATCATGAGGTCACCGTGCAGCAGAAGTCACCCAAATCCAGTATGTGGAGTTTCTGTCACTGCATATGGTGACAATCTCAAGTACTTACAGTAAATCAGACTGTGTGTGTGTGTGTGTGTGTGTGTGTGTGTGTGTGTGTGTGTGTGTGTGTGTGTGTGTGTGTGTGTAA
>JAPZDX010000022.1:25771674-25782376 GCA_029783625.1 Naso annulatus | reverse complement strand
CCACTGAGACCAAAGATCACAGAACAGAACCAACCAACAGCTAGGAACTGTTTGACAGTCCAACTGTCCAGTTTGTTTTTGGGTGGAATTTGTGTTTGAGATGTAGCATGCTTAGTTTATTTTTGAAAAGCTCAGCACTAGGGTCCGCTTGATATATTTGCGATTTTATCGGCAAGTACTGGCCTATAGCAGGTATATTGGTGTCAGTGTAGATGTTCTCTGACATGCATCAATACTAAAATTGTTCTTAGGGCTGGAAAAAATGCTTGGACTAGTGATTTAAAACAGTGTAATTAAGGACTTTGTCCGTGAGGGGCGATCCATTATTTAGTAACTGATTACCTCGGGATTCCACTGGATACATGCCCATTCCAGAACGGCTCCGCCTCCTGTTTGCTCCGTGCTCCGCCATCCATCAACACCTGCATTCAGGCAGTGTTTCAGAGCGCAGCACAGCCAGACAGCCGGAGTCGCACGACTACGAGATTTTGCGGTCATTACAGAATCAAGCACAACTGCGGCCTCTAAAAAACCTCTGATCTGTTGACTTCAGGCCCGGCTCTGCGCATAATGACAGTTTATTCATGAAGTTAAGTGAAATATGATCTGGTATCAACACAGAGCGTTTTATCTGAAATTAACTGGATTTTTGTTGCATCTGTGTCTGACTTCCTGTCCCGCTCGATCTGCTCTGAGCTGAATTGCTGATTTGTGCTCCATCATCCAGCAAAAATAGAAGTCTTGTGTATCTGCTGCAGAGGGCTCCGGATCACCGGAGCTGTGACAGAGTAGACACGCAACACAGCCGCAGTCACTAGAGGCACACACGATGACTTGAACAGAAACGTGTCAGCTCTGCTGCCGTTCTGGAGCGGAAACGCACCGCACACGCATCTGGTGGAATTTAGGGGTAAGTGTTTACTGTTTAGTGCACTAATGTTTGGAATGAAGTTTGTTAAAACAGAGAGATATCCTGCCTCCATTACATATCTTTGTCACAAGTATTTGATTACCATATTCAGCCCATATTATCAGACAACATATTGGTTATCGGGATTTTTTTGCACCCTAATATCTATATTCTAGGGCCCTATATGCTTAGTTACTTAAGTTCTACCTGCATCATTGACAATTCATCTAATAACTTGTTGGGCAAACCTTAATGGAATTAACACCAAACTGCAGGTTTGTGCAGCTTTTAGCGTTTATTGTTTTGGTTCTCCTGCTACATACAGTTTACAGTACATGACTGGATCCCAAATCTCATACCCCCCCACTGAGAGAGAGGCATTTTAAGGCAAGGACCAACAGGAAAAGAAAAGTAAACATCTTGCAGCTAGGAGAAGAAACCTTTTCCTCCCTGGAGAGCAAACCAAAGTTACAAGAGGAGAATTTATATCATCTACTGTTCATTATATACTACTATTTTCTTCTTGCAGCTCACAATAGTTTCACTTCTTCCGGTGCAGGACTGGCAGAGGATCTTATGAAGGACCTTGAAAAGAGCTTTAAATGACCTTGAGACGTTCTCCTTTCATTCCTTGCGCAACATCAACGCTGAAAAGGCTTTACACATAGTGTCTTTGTAAAGCTATTTCTTTGTAAGTGGGGAAATTACCGCTGGCCATCGGCCAAAGGCTTAATCTTGATTCTGGCTGGCGAGTTTATTCACTTTGACTCAGGCAGCTTCTCAGCTGTCACTCAACCAAAATCAACTGTTTGGAAGAGTGAAAGCAGCTGCATTACTCTGAAAAACAAACCTTAAACCTACGATGTGTTGATTTAAGTAAAACTGATCTGTTTCCTGTTTTTTTTTTCCTGTTTTAGGACTGGGTAAAGAAGCCCTCTGAGAAGCTCTTGGCGCAGAAGAATGGGTGACTTGTGTCGATGTCGGCCATGGTAATCATTGGATATCGCTGTCATTTGGTTAATCTGCTTACAGCCTCTTTTCTTTTTCTCCAGGATGAAAACTGATATGGTAGCTCAGCCAGCTTTAGCCACACGCTAATTAATCTGCGGCACCAAAGCCTCCTAATAATACCCTGATGCCGCAAACAATCGCTGTCTTTTGGTGCGGGAGCTGTGAAGTGGTACACTCATGGAATTGGCAGTATCTAGATAGAAGACCTGAACTAATGTGCAGGACGGAGGGTTCAGCTTCCTGTTTATCTTTTTGCAAACTTGTCACCATGAGTTGCTTTGGACATGCTGACTAATAAGGCCAACTAGTTGGATCTGTGGTGTGATTTTTAAAGAAAAGGACAGCGTTGTGCAGTTACATTGATTGCCATGCAGCTGGTGGCCAGATGATTCTTTTCTTTTGGCTATTTGGATGGAGGGGTGGGGACGAGTGGGGTCGGATAGAGGACTGGAAAGCGAGTAGATGGGGGAGTCGGCTTAATCCTCTCTGTCACACTGTCCCGCTTTGTCACAGGCGATATCAGGCCTCCATTTTTCACCCTCTTTTTCTGCATTTCACCCGTCTTCTATCATATCACCGTCACTCTGATTCAAACCACTGATCAGGGATTCCTACCATAGATATATCTTTGATAACTCTTATTTATTTCCCTCCCCGCTCCTCCTCCTCCTGCCTGTCTGCCTCTATTTCCCTCTCTCTCTGTCTTGGATGGGGCTTATCAGCGACAGAACAAACAGGCTCATTGTGTTTTGCGAAAGCCGTCAGGGCATAGAGAGGAGGCTTATTTCATTGAAACCTGGATAGGATATCCATTCACAGGGGAGACAGGGCCCGCAGGGATTCTTAATGCCAGCAGAAAACACGGGTGAAGTGGCGGTGAAGACGAAAGAGAAAAACAACCAAAACCAGACGCACAAAGAGAAAGAGTGAAGGTGACATCAGGGCACAGACTGTCCTAAATTCAAAGAAAGAACGGCAGCAAAAGTGACAGTCGATGCAGGACACATAAACGTGAATGAAGAACAGAAAGACTGCAAACAAGCCAGAGAGAAAATGTAGTATTTCAAGTTACAATCTAAAGCTGATGCTGCGATGACAATGGAGGCAGAAAGAGAGTCAATGACAGTAGGGCCGCATATGGGCTCAATATCGGGAAATCCGGACTTTAATGTCTGGCAGCTAAACAGCCTCTGAATATTGCCATATTCAGAATCTTAGTGTAAAACTAGTACATGTAAAATTCTACATGTAAACATACTGGCTAAGTCTCTACTTGTTGTTTCAGAGAATCACCTTCAGTCCCTAAAGGTGGATGTGTGCATTTGATGAGACCATCTCCCTGCTTCGCTGCACTCCCTGCAGTGTGAAGCAACTTTGCACATTAGCAGTCTATCATAAAGCCTGAGAGGACAGCCTTAAAGTAGAGCGTGGACAAACTGAGGCGTAGATCTTGACCTAAATACAGAACTGCAGAGAGAGAAACGGGAAACACGCAAGAGTTTGTTCGATAATAACTCGCCATTCACAGCCCTCGGAGAACGAGCAACCTCTAAGACAAGGACAATACAGAGCTATCATCAATGCAACATGCACCGAACAATCAAGAACAAAAGGATTCCAACCACACATATCACAATCACTTCAATCACAACAGGCAATAAACGTGCAGACACTTTAGCAAAAACAGATTCATATATTTTAAATTCGGTTTGACGGTTTTTACAGCAGATTATGTCTCTTTTCAAACTGTTCACATGAAGCACAGAACAAACCACGCAGAGCAGACTACAGTGCAATGAGAGGCAGTCAGCCTGCTGACTGTAAGCTGCTTAGATCAACAATCATTAGAGCTTTTATACTTGGGTTCAAACACCACAAACACTGGTCTGTCATGTGTAAACACTAGAAGCACTTATGGTGCCATCTGTATCAAGGTTTGAGGTTTGAGGATGAGCCTGGAACAAAGGAATGAGTGATTCATTCAGATAATGATCTGAATCTGGGACATGCGCATTAAAACCATGGTTGATTTTTACCCACTGTAGAGAAAAGTTACCGGTAGTCATCATCATCAGCACGAGTCCTATGGTTCTGCAACTTAAACAAAACAAAAGGTAGAATGATTGTCTTTGAGTTTTAGAACAAGTTGGAGTGTTGTCTGGATTTTCCCTCCACTGATTTCTAAAGCCCAACCGGTTTTGGGGGCCAATGCAGATACCAATTAGCCTGGTGAACCAGACCCATAACTCACTCTGTGAATAAATCCTCTTCGTGACAATGGGCTGGGAACCCTAGCAGTCCCAGCCGTTTTCATCCATCCGAAAACCTGACAGGCCAGTCACAACCATTTATCTCGTATGGGGTGGGCTTTATGTGATGACTCATTGTGGAGGGCCGAAGAACTGGCAGCTCAAGCTTTGTACCTGGTACCTGACACAAATCGTTGGTCTCCAAGGTCGTTATCCATCTTGTCAGAACATTCCTTTTATATAATATTGCAGAGTTTTCAATAACAAGGGGGATCGGCTTGCCTAAAGTTCCACTCAAAGCAAACATGGCTTTGGCTTGCCTGGAGCACAAGTGGAAAGACGGGATACACAGCTCTGATTGGTTGTATGGTTGTATGTCTGTCCAATTCACCGATATATCAGTGGATATTACGTTTAACATCAGCTGAACGTGGTTATCAAATGCTTGTGACAAAGACATGTAATGGAGGGAGGATATCTTACATTTTAACAAACTTTATTCCAAACATCAGTGAGCTGAACCGTAAACACGACACTTATTAGTTGTTAAACAACGGGCCACCCTCTGCTGGACAAATAATGTAAGTACTTCATTTTAGGCCACCAGACCAAACTTTTTTCTGGCCTTAAGAAACTGTTTTAATATCAGCTCATATCGGCGAACATATACACTGATACCAATATACATGCAATAGGCTGATATTGGCAGATCATACCTGCAAACCAATATATCGGTCAGGCCCTGATCTAGCAGGGACATGAAATGATCAGCAAGTCACCTTCTTCAAACAAGTAGATGGATCAAACTCATTCAACATATAGAAACAAAATCCAGGATAAATAAATGCATCAATGTAATCCCAAGGTAAAAAGTAAACCAAACGGATCCGTTTGTTGACCGGCTGCTGCTGCTGGTAGTTCTCCATATCCACAGTTTTAGACAAACTTATCATCCTCAAAATCTGCCAAATGCATAGTTTACATAGCAGTGCTCACAGAGACAGTGCTGACAACTTTTGTTTTTCGGGTGCAAATTTCCACAACAAAGAACAATTTCGCCTTTTACTCAAGCAACACATTCCTAACTGTTTTTTTGTGATCGCTGAGGAACAACAAGAGCTACAACCAGTGACTTCAATCATCTGTTCATTACTGTTAGCTAAGCAGGTGGTGCTGGACGAACACAAGGATATCATCACAGTGGCCTTTCTGGCAAGAAACGACATGATAACTAGTTGTTCAGCCAGCTCCCATTCAACAAAGGCAATTAGTGAGACTGCTTATCAGCAGGTCATTACAGAGGAAAGAAACAAACAGTGGGGTCGAGTCTTTCATCGTGATCACACAAGTGTTCTGCACATTTCTGGGAAAAAGCCACAGACTCAGATTTTGTGATATTGGATTCATTTAACAGCATCCATGCCCATTCAGTACCCATTAAACCGACTCAATTCAGGGTCACAATTATAGTTAATCACCTCATATCAAAGCGTCCACAAAAGCAATCTCCTCAGAATAGGTCCTGTTCGGCTAAGATGGTGGAGGCTAATGAGCAGAGGAGTGTGTTAGTGTGTTTTCTGGACTCACCCGCAGCGCCTCGATGACCAGGTCGCGGGCCTCCAGCTCGCCCTCCATGATACTCAGCAGGGTGAGCAGCTCTGGCTTGCTCAGGTTATCCATGTTGAACTCACATTTCTGCAACACAGAAACAACATGGGAGAATCATTCAGTTGAATCTGTAGTTGAATCTGTAGCTCACCTTCAAATTAGGGCTGGGACCCACATTCTGTTTTTTTTAAATACCCATTAAACTGTTTTTATGTCAATATTAATAATAAACAACTTTTCTAATTATTCTTAAACCCTAAATGTAATGTGTTCTATCATAAACTGTAACCATGCTTAGCTTGTTGGCATGCTAAAGTTAGGATGTTAACCTGCACACAGTTTCTTGAATTAAACTTCTTATTCATCTTCTTCTTGATAATATTTTCTTATCATTATTGACAGTAAATGAATTATATGTACTGTCTGCACAAGTGAAAAGCCTGCAAGTAAATGCACCCAACTTACAATTTAACAGATTTGGATGTGTGGATCTGATGTCTGTCCTGCTGTCAAGAACTATTCCTATAATCATGCTAATGTTAGCATGCAACTTATTTGTACTTGTTACAGAGTACTTTTACACAGTTGTACTACTGCTTTTGCTTAGGTGAAGAATCTAATTACTTCGTTGACACTAATGTTGGGCATGTTCACAATTAGCATGTTAGCTAACCATCCATACTCAAGATATTTGTACAGCTAATCTACAGCAAAGGAAAAAACTTCAGCAAAGGAAATAATCAGCGACATCAAAGATCAGTCACAAGGACATCATGAACATGCTAACATAATAACACAGTATGTTACAGCGAGGACGTTAGCATACCACAGTACCATTTCTCTCTATACATAGCTCAGACTGATTAAATGTGTCCATTTCGAGACATCTTGTTTGTAGCTCTTAATGAAAGGCTGGGGAATCATCCTTTGAATGCTGAACAGAAATCATGGTAATAAATTTAATAAAACCAAGATTTTTTTACTTTGAACCAAAATGAAAGACCATCAAACCACCTATGAACCATACTATAACCACCCCAGAGGCCTGCAGTTACACTAGCTAAAAATGTTAATACTTTATAAATGCAGCAGACTCCAGCGTATGATTTAAAGATTTGACTATCACACATTAAATCTTACATGCTGCACACAATAGTTACAGAGAATATAAGATTTTAATCTTTGATTGTACAGTTAAGTACAGCATCAAATGTGAAAACTCATCCAACAGCATCGTCTTTGTGTAAACTCTACCAGCAGAAAAAAAGAGAAGCTTTTATGACAGATGCATCAGTGCCCTCAGATTAGGCTACATGTCCCGTCCTACCTCGGAGCTGTTAAGGTCTAATTACATTTAGCTAGGTCATTAGGCACCTATTTGGTCAGCAGCGACCGCAGGGCTAACGGGTGGAGATGACTGTAATTGGGAGTGACCAGACCACTTCATGCTTCCCCTCATGTCAATTAAAAGCTTTTTCCAGTCTACTTATGAAAAGCAGAGCGGCTGTGTGTTGTGTCTGTCTAACGTGTTCACAGGATGAACGAATGACTTCTGCTGGGGAGAGTCAATCTCATCTCCAGCGTTCCCAATTAGTCAGACTTTGCATTGCTGTATGTGCAGTTAAAACAGAAAAAATGTTGAATGGGAAATTACACTGAAATGTGATTTGAAAGATTCACTCGTGTGCAAAAAGGTGTCAACAGAATAAGACGCTTCTCTTTGATGATTGTTTTCATGTTGAAGAAAATGTTGTCACTTCTCTTCCCTACCTGCCTGTCAAACTTCAACTGATTTAATTCTGAATGAGCCCATTCAATAACACTGGATTTCTCCATTTTATCAACAAACTCCAGAACATGCAAACTCCACACAAAAAGGTCCTACACACAACCTTCTTGTTGATAGGCGAAAGGACCGGCTTTGAACCTTGCTGTGAGGTAACACTGCTAATCACTGAAACACTGTGCTGCCCTTTTTCTGGGGTGGGCAAACAAGTGGTAAAATATTCATTAATCTAATTGGTATTTTAATCAGTAACAAAAATCATTTGTGCAATTGTATAGCACCTTGCGAAGGCTTACTTTTTTTTACATTTTGATAGTATTTATTGCATTGGTCTTGCTATTCTTACTGAAGTTTGCATCTGTCAAATTTTATATTCATGTATCTCTTATATTCTGTTCATTTAAAGAATAAAGTCTGTTTCAAAATGGTGTGTGCAAACTTTAAGTGTAAGACAAGTCAATGAGAGACAGTTTGGTCACTAACTCAAAACATCAGCAATGTGACAGAAACCTGGCTTTTTTTAGAGGTGACGTGTAAAATTCAACAATAAACCAAGAGGTAATTTTTCTCAAGACATCATGACTTAGGAGCGACGTGGTGACAAAGCATTTTTCCTGCTCCCATCCCTGAACGTTATGGCAACATCAGGTTGGTCAACATTCCAAGGCTCAACATCAAATTCTTGTTTTAAGGGACCCTGAGAGGGATCTTGCGTCTACAAGGCAAAACTTAACTGAGGAAAATAACTGAAATTTTTGGCTGTACAGTCAAAAAAATAAATAACATAACCTCACAGAGAGGCCAAAAGATAACAGTGAAACTGTGTGTAGGAAGAATTTACAATTATCATTTTTGTTGACCACAGCAGCCATCTGCTGAGACATCCACATCCAGCAGCATTACCAATATCAGGAGAACAAATAGGGGAAGCGGCGAGCGGCGAGTGGATCTGCCTCTGGAGCACATCAGTCGGATTGCTACCTGCTCATTCTGCTGACATTCAGTTGTCAGCCAGCCATTTAGGCCTGATTTACAAGCCAACATCAAACCTAAGCCAAGTTTATTCCATTTCATCAAGGAGTCCCACGTCTGCAGAGGTCCTACGCACAGAAAATGACTTTGAACAGGCCGGTGTGGGATTTCAACAAGCTGCTGCCTTCTATGTGTCCTTTAAATGCTCATGTGACTTTCGAAATTCATGCTTACACAACGGAGACACAGGTTCACACTTGCACCTTTAAAGCTTTTCTTTAAAAATGGGCCATTTAGTTATAACAGCATCTCAAACCAGGTGTTGACAAATCAGGTTAAATCAAAAAATTCATTTTTTAAACAAACGCAGATGGACCTCTTTCTTTTCAGAACAAGGAGCTGGAAAGAGTTGCGTCAATCACATGTTTCAGTTTAGTCAAAGCACGTTTTCATTCTGATGCCATCACAGAAAGCCTGGAAATAAACGCAGGAGAGATTCCAAGGGATTGATTCATTCGTATCAAGCCTTCCAATCGATCCTCGAGCCCCCATTTTCCCGGCAGCATTCTCACCACTCAGAGAATTGGACGAGTCAGGGAGCCTTGATGGACGGCAACCCTGAGCCACACCGTCCTGTCCTGTCACGGGGCCTCAGGGTGGTGGGTGAGGGGAGGTGAGGGCGGGGGTGGACGGCTGCTTCTCTCCAGCATTTCTGCACAGTGAGCAGGTGAGGGAAGCTAACACTAATTTGTTCCATGAGCCATGTGCTTTGCGCCAAGGGCACACGAGCAGCCTGGCCAGCACTCAGAGGCTCACTGTTAGCCCTGGTCCACTTAATGAGGCCTTTGTCATTTCAGTCTGAGCCACAAGGGAAGGGAACTGCTCGCTCTGTGCAAGTTCCTTCACTGCGTTTCTGCAGGCAAACGCTTGCGTAGGCTGGGAAGTTTGTCAGAGACTCTTGTCCTGTTACTGCGAGGACAAAACTGTGTGATGACAGCCTGCAAAAAGACGCCTGCGAGGGGTTGCTAGTGGTTACAAGGGAAATGCCTCGGAGATGAGAAATCAAAATTAATTAGAGAGTCAGTTCAAATGAAATACCACAAAATACATTATCTCATTTTCTTCTTGTGGTGTCTAGAAATGCAGCTTTGATTTTATCCTTATAGGCTTTGAGATATCTGTCTTCTACCACTTCCTACAGCATCAAAGGTAGTTAAGAATAACTAGATTTTCTGTCATTTGGGTGAACTGACCCTTCTAGAAGAGAAGGGTCTCTTCTCTAATGACCTCTCCAACTTGTTTACATGTCATTTGAACCCTCCAGTATCTGGACAGAGAATTTTGTTGTCAGGAAGAAGAAGTGATGACATTACAGCCACTGATGTGAATGGCACTGCGCCAGCTCCCCCATTACACAATAGACCTGCCAGACATTAAAGCGAGGTCTGAATATGGAGCTGAATGGGCAGCTGGGTGACATCTAAAAAGGGAAATTCTTGGGTTTTTTTGTTTGTTTATTTGGTATGAGAGGACAAGGACCACAAGCAGTGGGACAATCAGACGGGTCAAACTGAAATATACGGAGGTGACACAGAGCAAACATGAAAACTGCTTGTTAAACAGTCCTAAACTTCCCTTACATTTTGCTTCAGCTTTGACCATCAGTACATACTGTCATGGTTAGGGTTAGGTTCTTTAAAAAAAGGGACTAAAATCAACATTTCACCCAACTTGGGGAGCTCACTGTCAGTTTCACATAAGTATAGCTAAATTAGGTGACTGTTTACACTGGGTTTTTCTGAGAGCTGATTCCATTTTCAATCAGAAAAATATATGAATTCCTTAAGCTCCGACATAAGCAAATCTCTGATCAAGCCTTTATTTTGCCCCAGTGGGGTGACGGGCCCTATTCTGAGGTTCAACAGCTTCTTCCCAAACTTATGAGTCAGGACCCAAAACGGGCCGTGGCCTTGTTTCACTTCAACAGACGATAAACAAGCTGTGCTCCTCACTGGCATGTATCATTGTTAATGGTGGAGGTGACCAGCAAAGAGCCTTTCGTTGACCTCTAACCCCTCCCTGGACCACTAGGGGCCAGTCCTTAAGAGTCCTCACAAACGAGAAACTTCCCCCACCTCAGGCCAACAACAGCGAGTCCGACGGGGG
>JAPZDX010000022.1:25731353-25743415 GCA_029783625.1 Naso annulatus | reverse complement strand
CTGCCTTTTTCAAGTGTCAGTTATTGTTGCTGCTTAGAAAATTGGTGTTGTTTCAGGTATTTTTTTTATTTTACTTTTCAACCCTTGAGCACCAAACAAAAACATCACCCACTCTAGCTCATGCAATACACACCCATTATAAACTCTGAAACGGTCCAAAAATCTCTTGATACTTAAATCATGATTTCATGAAAACCATAGCAGATACTGCAATGCCCATTTTCATGCTTAAAGTCTAGAATTTTGTGTTTCTGTGTCTAAGAATCATGACGCCACACGTATTCAAACTCGGGTGAAATTTGGTCTTTTTGAGCTCTTCTCATGACATTTACCATTCATTCTTATGGCACTTTTGTTTTTGTGTTTTTTGAGATATTTATGGACATCATTTTGTGAATCATTACCAAAGGTCATAGCACAACATTCCCGATAATTTTGCACTTTTTGGTATATGTTTTATGTGTGTGTGCTCAAAGCTGTAGCACTGGTTTCCAGAATTTGGTCGAAGAAAAATAAATTTAAGAAAAAAGTAAGAGGAATAGTAACAGTGTATCAAGCACACTATTGTATTAAAGTCATCACTGTCAGAGAGTTTCCTTTTCCCTCAAGCACAAACAGTGGTTACTTGTATCACAGGTAAACATGAATTGACTTAAATCTGCATAAATTTGCTTTGGAGAAATGGAGACGTATTACGCTTTAGTCCTGATTTGGACATGCAAAGCTTACACTCGTCTGCACCTCATTACAGTTAGTGTTTTCTCAGAGTAAGAACTTAAGAAGTTTAGGAATTTTAAAGCAAAACATATAAATAATTGATAGAGTGTCTGGACTCAAAAATCCCTTACATAATACCACACAGTGTATTCTTCTGTATGTATTTGAACCAGACAGTAGTTTTCGGCTGTTTTATATATCTGGTTTCAGCATCATTTGATTTTTGCATTTTTGAAAGGATATTGTATGATGTGACAATTCAGACAAGTTTTGTGAATTTAATTGATAATAAATGCCAAATTCAGGTTTTTTGAATTTGAATAGGCCTATATTTTCATGTACAGTAACTGGTAACTAGTCAACATTTTAAAATGGCTTTTTAAACAATGGCCCTACTATAACTTCTTCTTGTTGTCTGACATAATAACAGTGTGACTGTGAAGTCACTTCATTTAGTTGATAAGGATAAAGGTTAATTACAGGGTGAAACTAAGCATCCTCAACCAGTATTCTGCCGGAAAAAAAAATCATGACCTCCTCTGTGTCCTCCTACATGACTGCTATTCATTTCTTTACCATGATGCCCTGCCTACAAACTCTGTATTAAGACATGAAAAGAGGCACTTTGATTATTTATAACTGATGGCCTAAAAACATCATTTATCATCAAGATTTTGAAGACTGACATAGTCAATCAACATTGGTCTCCTTATCATCCTTCGAAAACTTTAAACTCTGGTCCCACTTTAGTAAAATCTCATGTAAATGTCTGCTTGTGTTAAGAGGTAGAATCCATCTTTTCAGCTGGAGAATGATGCTCACAGATTAGCCAGGCAGAGGCCACTTACATTGTTAATTTCATTACCTCACCGTGATGAATTGAAAGAAGAAGAGAGGAAAGAGCCCGATGGATCCAGTTCAAGTGGCACCATCTTAGTGCTTACAGAGATTCTCCTGTATTTCAATTTGCTGCATCTTGTACTCTTCCATAGTCTGCAGTTTAAATGGAGGACTTTCATGATGCAAATGCAGGCAGGAGCGATAAATCTCTCTTGCTATACTCCTCTGGGTTCCCCTGATGCAAACGATGTGCTCTCTCTGTCTCTCCTTTTCCTACACTCGCACATCCAGACTCTCTCTCGCACTCTTCCTCGCTTTCTCTCTGCAGCATCATGTTACACTCGCCCCCAGGCCACATGAAAAATGAATCAGGCCCAGGTGAGGTAGTGAGGGGGTGGAGAGGCGGAGAGAAAGTAGAGAGAAGGAGAGAGACCCCAAAAAGTAAAGCTTTGACTTTTCTCAACAACTTCTAGGTATCTTAAATTAAGATGTAACATTTGCTCAGTCACACAGACTTATGCCCATATACACAAAACACGCTGGGCCAAAGCTATTCTAGAAATCTTTAAGTAATCCAGTCCTGTTGTCAGTCTTGCCATTTACTGATTCTAGTAACTTGTTTATATAAAAAGTAAAATTAGCCATTATGTCCTGATATACATTTGCAGTCAAAGAGGAACTTTGCCATATAAAATTTTGAAAAATACAAAGAGTACAGTAAAACACAGTTGTCCATTCTTGCTATGGTCGCATTTCAGTCAGTATCAGTCAGTAGTATATTTATTTTGATATCCTGCCCTAATGCAGAGTAAGGTCACATACACAAAATGGATAAGCCAATGAACGCACAGAACACAGAGGCATATAAAGACATACATGTGACTAACATCTGGGATGCATGCTACTAAAAAACATCTTAGGAAAACATCTGATGACTCTAGTAGCTGCTGACCACTGAGCCTCAGTAGTGTTTCTCCTCACCAGAAGGAGGTGGTCGATGTTCAGTATGGCATAATGGATGACCTAAGGAAAGTCAAAGACAGTGTGATCCTTACCAACCAGATAGCTGTGGTCAAGCTTGGCCAGACACCTTTGCTGTACAAGGTAAGATCAAATCAAAACTCTGCAAAGTACTACTGCTCTGCTCTGCGGCTGATAACTGAATCACAGATGTGATTTAATGCTCTACGTGACCTGTTATTATAATCCTGCAGCAGGGAAAATATTTGCCCTGACTGAGGAATGAGATCTTTTGATCTTTAAAATGAGTGCAAGTGTAAGATATGACAAAAAAATATATTTTCACATAATGAGGGGATTTAAAACTTAGTTCCCAAATTGATGTTTGGTATGCTATTTTACTTGCATGCTACAACTCACTGCCCTTTGAAGATACAAGGTTCAGCTTGCTGCACTGGAAATTTATATACTGTATATGGCCAGTCATGCATCACTAATTCTTTTAAATTACTCTTGCCTGAGATTTATCATACCTGATTCATGTTTCCTCACCTCTTCAGTGCAGACATGTCTGAATTCATCTGAAGAAATATCATTAACCATGCACTGATTGATTGGACCTGTTCCTGCCAAGATACATGATGATGACAAAGAAGGCACAAATTCCAATCCAGTTAATCAGAACATAAACATCTTCTAAAATGTTAATTACTATTACTGTATTTAGTTTCTGTTTCATCAAGAGTAGTTCAAACAATGTGAATACAAACTTCATGTTGACTAGTACGGAAATTTATATTTTATTTTGTCTGTGACACAATTATATAATTATATATATATATATATATATCCACGTATGTTATTTGACCCAATAAATGATTGTTGATAATGAAACTTCTTTCAGGTGAGAACAGGGCAAAATTTCTTTAGACCATAAACTACCAAAATCCTGAATTTTGTCTTGCTTTTTTCAAGAGTTTGTTAGTGGTGATTTAACTAACATCTCGGGCTCTTAAATAACATGAGTAACGTCTAAGAGTGCAAGTAGGTATGTACGACATATTTGGTAATTCGGTGAACACAAACCCGAGCGCCATTGTAATACAGTGGAAAAGCAGGAGAAATAACTAATTAAATAGATGTGTCAAAGTCAGCCCCAATCATGGCCAATCAAATCAGCTCCTCTCATCCATTTTAAAATAGCTGTAGCGCAGCCTATAGTTTCATAATGGCTGACGACTGAGCAGATCGTCACTGCCAGCCAAACTTTATGTGGGAGGAAACTCACATTTGTCTGAGAGTTTCGGACTAGTATTCACCAAATTTAGGTACAATGAGTAGGTCTTCCAGTGGAGAATGAAGCAGCCTCAACAGCCTTAGCTGTGAGTGTCCTGTGTTTTGGGGGTGGCAAGGTCTGCATATCCACTGATGCATTGGATAAGTGGAAACCCCACCCAACTCACCCTAATGCTGATTGTAGGTCAGGTGAGAGGTGTTTGAGAGCATGAACATAAGTGCCATGAGAGCAGTGACACAGCTACATCTGCCACAGAACAATAATGAGCTGCTGAGGTTCATGGGAATGATCCAGTATCTCGCCAAGTTCATTCCTAACTTGTCAGCTGTCAGAGCTCTATTAAGAAAGCTGCTTGAAGGAGACACAGAGGCTACGTTTAGACGAGAGTAGCCCTATTAAAAACGTCTTTCCTTTGCATCTTTAAATAAATCCACGTTTACATGGACAACCAAAAGCGCTGTAGTATGCATGCCAGACTGGTAGTTGGCGTTGTATCTTTGTAATGACATACCTGCTTAAAGTGGTTTTTAAGTTCCAAGCAGCCACAAATTAAAGAAATTCAGCCATAGTTTGACTAATAAAATTATGCTACGAACACGGAAATTTGCCTCGATAGACTACGATCGTATTCGACCTGCTTTGGGTGCACTGTTGAGTGTTTAATCAAAATTTGGTAGTGGCTACTGCAGAATGTATTGACTTACACTAGCATTAGCTTTAGTACAGTCACCACTGTCACAGCCTTTGTGGTTTGCCAGTTTACACAGCAGGAAAGAAGATTGCGGTTTCAAAAGATTGCACTCTTGAACTTGGTTTCAAAAGTTTGCGGTTTCAGGTGCGCCAGCACACTGTTTTCATGTAAAAGGAAGGCCAAACAGCAACAGAAGTGTTTTGTTCGATGCGAAAACTTTTATCATCTTAATAGGGTCTGAGAGGCACTAGGAGGAAACACAAAGGAGGAGTTTCGAACACCTCAAAAAGCAACTTTTAAGTTTTATGATGTCAGCAAACTCACTCAGTTGACATTCACTCAACAGGCATTGGAACAGTTATACGGTAGAATGTACAGCCTGTTGTATATAGGTCGAAAGCACTCACTGATTGTCGGTGCAGGTACTCACAAATTGAGATAGAACTGCTTGCCATTGTCTATGGCTGTGAGAAATGTCATCAATATGTTTCTGGAAAACACATACACACTGAGAGTGACCACAAACTGCTTGAGGGCATCTTCAAAAAAATGTTGCATCAAGCTCCAATGAGGCTGCAGAGAATGCTTAAGAGATACAGCCTTAAAGTGACCTACAGACCCTGTCAAGGTACCACATACTGCAGACACATTGAGTTGAACTTTCCTCAAAAAACAGAAAGAACAACTGATTGATTAAGAATTGGAGGTAAACATGGTTGCACTGCTACCCATTTCAGAGAAAAAGCTTCATAAGTTCAAAAAAGCTACAGCAGGAGGGCCTGAACTGCAGCTACTGAAAGACATCACATTAGAGGAATGGCTGAATGAAAGTAGTGCAATTTCAAAAGTCATTCAGCCACATTAGACATTTAGGGATGAGATCACCCTAACATCTGGACTGATGTTCAAAGCAGCCAAGTTCATTGTTCCACATCAGCTGATACAAGAATTGCTTAACAAAATCCATGAATCACACCTTGGGATTGTTAAGTGCAAAGAAAGAGTGAGAGATATTCTGTATTGGCCAAACATGTCATTACACATTAAGGAGATACTATGTCAGTGTGCCATTTGTCATGATAAACAGGAACAGCAATCCGAGAGAGACACTACTCCCACATCCAGTACTAGACAGACCGTAAGAGAAAATAAGGACAGATCTTTTTCATTACAGAGGATCTGGGTCTCTGCTGTGTGTGGACTATTTCTCCAGGTTTCCAGAGATCACTAAGTTGACATTCCCAGGAGCAGTGTGATTGTTGCCTTTAGTGTCAGTGTCATTGCTGTTTTAAGTTGTGTAATTTAATGTAATAATACAGAATATTATTGTTTAACAAAATTTATATTATTGTTACAGTTGATGTGAAATATTATTACTGGTATTTATAACTACTTATACAATCACAGGTATACTCACAAGTATACAGTGTGTCAAAATCTTTATCGCTTATCGATGAGCCACACCTGGTTCAGGACAGACCAGATCTTTGGTGTTCTTAGTGCAAAAGAGCCTACTGCTGTCAAACAGCTACCACTAACATGTCGCATCAAGGCCAGGTGATTTCTGTGCATGAGGGGTTCAGGGTCAAGGCGTCCTTCATCACAAAGGAGCAAGGAATTCTCCTCCTCCACGCTGGGAAACTCCTTGACAAAGACCATTCCAGGTGGTGTGCTGGTGAAGCAGAAGTGATGGCATTTCTTCATATCAGGCAGAGACCTGATGATGGGAGCGAGGAAGCTTTGCCAGTTGTGAAAACAGTCTTTCAGAGTTTCTTCAGTCTTGCCAGACCTGTGACCTTTTCACTGTGCAAGAGACAGCTGATTGCCTTTGGACAAGGGCTTTGTACACAGGCAGGAGATGAATCAGGTTTTGATCAGATCTTACCAGGGGATGGAGGGGTGACGAGTTTTATGCCTCCTTGATGTTGGCATAGAATGATTTACATCAGTTCAATTCAGTGAACTTCATCTGTCAGGAACTTCATTTGTGCAAAACGTCAGTGCGTGTATAGTTCACATACTAGCAACATATCACAATTGAACACACATATCTTACATATCAACAACACACTACACCACACACACATCGCCAGGGGTGAAAGTAGGCTGGTATGGTCCAGTACTGCGTACCACCAAAACATTCGGTGGCAGTATGCTGTACTGGAAAGAGGGGAAAGGGGCTGCCTATCAAAACCCACATTCAAAACCAGTCACGGTTGCACTTTTAGCAAGAAAACACGTCTGCCAATGTTATGACATCTTAAACAACATATGATCTCCTTATCCACTGCTTCTAAGTTGTTCTGAATTGCTTCTGAAACCTTCATGCTGTGTTTTAATCCATGCTGGACGGCGCCCAGCTGTCTCTCATTAACTTAACGTTGAGGTTACTGCTATTTAACGTTAGCAGGAGCTAACATGCTGCAGCCAACTGATATCCAGTGCTGTGGGGTTTTTACATGCAGGCGTTAGTTGCAAAAAGTTGCAGTAAACTGTGTAGCAGCATAAGTTGTGATATTTCACGATATTCTATTTTATTCTGGCAGCTCAGACAGGCTGTGCGTTAGGTGACGATCAGGGACTCCTCTGCAGCTCACCGATACGCTGCCGCGTACCTCTACTTCCTAAACACAGTGCCTGTGAAAGGGTGCGTTTGATTTATTGTTCTGGGATGTTTGATCTATTTCACACCCAAATCATGGACTTTAATAATGCTGTTTGCATCAGGACAGAACGATCAATGAATGAATCCAACAAATTTCCAAACATTCTTGTGGTTGGCTGACACGCTGTGAACGTGTTTAAATATCAGCTGTTATAGACAAATTTTGTTGTTATTTTTAAAGCAAAGCAAGTTGAGACGTTTTACTCATAATCATTTGTTCTCTCATTTATTTATGTGACACTTATATGGCTGAAGGTCCAAACATGGAGACTTTTTTACCGTTATAGTGTTAAAATAAATAAAAACAAAACAGGTTACGGGTATTTTGAAAGTTTTGAAATTTGCACTTTAACCATTAAAACAAATGTTTTGCTATTCTCAATGTCAAGCGTTTCTAATTTCTTTCAACTGCATACATGTAATAAAATATTGAAACATTTTTTTCAAGGGTGTATTAAGCCGAGGAGAGTTGAACAGTACGAAGCGATGAAGGCTGTGGTAGTAGCACCGGCAAGACTTTCAAAATACTTTCACCCCTGCTTTTAGTGGATACTGTATGACATGTACAGGGCCTGGCCAAAGTATCCATTTGCCAACATTATCAGCTAAAATTGATTGGACAATTTTGCTGTTGTATGTTAATATTAGTTTGCCCTAAAACATGCAGGCAAAAGCAGTGTGAGACGGCTCTGACCTGAGTGATGCAGGCACCGGTGAAGGCCACGATGACAGCGACCACATTGACGGTGAGCTGGAACTGCAGGAACTTGGAGATGCTGTCGTACACGTTCCTGCCCCACATCACAGCCTTTACGATGCTGCTGAAGTTATCGTCTGTCAGGATGATGTCAGACGCCTCCTTCGCCACGTCTGTCCCCGCTATGCCCTGAAGAACACAGCGTAAAAGTGAGCTAACAGCTAAACATGAGCCAACATTTAGAACCACACCTGAGCCACAGAAGGTTCAGATCTCTTCCGGTTCTGATCCTGTCTGCTCTCAGTCTACATGTGAAGGATGCTGATGACACGACGTGCTCATCTAAATGCTCCTCACACAACTCTGACTGGTCTGGCGTGTCTAGCAGGATCAGTTGAGTCTTAGTAAATTCCAGCATATTCTGACACTCAATGAGTATTCGAGGATTTGGCAGAACAGAACTTTGATATATCAATAAAAATGGATGATGATAGTGGAGACTAATGACTAGAATCAATCATCAAATCTAAATTGATTAGAATAATTGATAGTTTGACCTCGATCCTCATGGCTGCTGTGGATCAGAAGCTTATGAAAACATGAAAAACATCATAATAATCTGAAATCTAAGGGGGCGGGGCCACAAGTGAAGATAGCAGAAGGTTTAATGTTCATCTGGACCTTTGGTTTTTTTTTTTTCCTTAACTTGAAAATGTTGCAACTTAATGGATAAACATGTTAACTGCATAATTGATTAAATATTAGTATATTTACAAATAGGTTCACACCTTATTGGCTTTTCCAAAATAGCTCATATAAACAAATTAACTGATTATTTTTACTGCCCAATAAATACAGTTAAAATTGTTACCATGGCGAAGCCAACGTCCGCTTTCTTGAGGGCTGGACCGTCGTTTGTACCGTCTCCAGTTACAGCGACAACCTGCCTCTGCTCCAGCACAGTGCTGTCGATGATACCTGCGATGAAGACACAGACAGATCGCAGGGACATACTCATCACCAAATGAGGATCTAATGTGTGCACTTGGTACAACTGTACAACTCTGACCACCTTAAAATAACTTTAAATCACGTTTTTCTCTGCTGTGTTTAACGTCTTTATTACTTTTATGCTGTGCACGACTGCCTCTGAATTTGAACAGATCCTCACATTTTCTTATTCAGCATTTCTTTGTGATAAATAAATCCACTGTCTGTCTGATTGCCTGTCTCCTGATGCCCTTTATGACCTGGTTAAGGTGTTTCTAACCTTTGACCAGAGTATGTTTGTCCGTTGGAGACGACCTGGCGAGGACTCTCAGTTTCGGCCAAATCTTATCGATTCGCTCCTGCTCAATCTGTAAGAAGAAAGAGAAAGAGATAAATATGGAGTTATAGCAGCAAAACATAAATTTAAATCAGCTGATAAGTCTAAAGTGTTTCTCTCGTGTAAACAGCATTGATTGTCTTTACAAGGTGTCGCAAGAGAATCAAAAGAGTTTTGAGGGCAGTTTACTGGGGGAGAAAATAAAAAAAGGACAAAAGTGACTCAATCAGTTTGAAAGTAGATCATTCTTAAAGGGCAAAACCAGTGTTACTACATGTTATTGTCTTTTTGTCAACAACAGCCACATAGGTTGCATAAACCTCACCCATTTTACCCAAAATAGCTCCCTATCATGTTTGTTTAGATTTTGTCCATATTCAATAAACATTGAAGAAATTAGCCGAAAAGGTGTGACAAAGGCGTGGTTACAAAGAACGTCTGGGTCAAAATCCCTCTTCATGCTAACATTCAAGCTCGGAAGGCAGCACTTGTCAGGAACTATTTTTCCGGGCGTAATAACTTTCATCTCAGCAGCACCCCTCTCTCTCTCACTTAGTGATTTTTGACCAAATAAATGCAGTTACTAAATGTCATTGGCCTTTGTCAACATCAGCAACATAAGTTACATAAACTTAAGGCGCAAAATATAGGTGGGTGAATTACCTATACCTAGCAACTTCCACATGTCCTGTAGTGTTTCTATGCCCTGTTTCAACATCAACGACAGTGGTTGGGGTTTAAAAATGCAGTCTGAGACCTACTGAAGTATACACATGGTTGAATTTTGAAAACATTTGTAGAAGATAGGGGCGATCTCTGCTAATGGTGAGAAGTCAGCAGTAGACTGGCATGGTCGTCTAAAGCAGCTTAAAGCAGCTGTGCGTGTCTGACCTCTCCCAGCTCGTTGCGGATTCGTTGGTTGAACTCTTTCCCCTCCATACACAGGAAGTCGTCCCCAGGTTGCAGGATGCCACATTTGGTGGCGATGGCCCTCGCAGTGTTAATGTTATCTCCGGTCACCATGCGAACAGTGATCCCGGCCCGCTGGCACTTCCTGATGGCTTCTGGTACCTGATGAGTTCACCACAGAAAGTACCAGCAGTGAAGTGAGGGTGGAGGTCAATGTCGAACATTAAATGTAAAGAATTGTTCCTTTTCTTGATCAAACATCACAGTTAATGAAGAATCCTTGAGTTTTGGATTGATGTTGAACAAGAGAAGCAATTTGAATATGTCACTTTAGGTTCTTTGTGAACTGAGATGAGCATTTTTTTACATTTTTTTTTTAGAATAAATGATAAATTGTAAAAAAAATATTGGCAGATTGATCAATAATGAAAATATTTGTTAGTTCGCAAAGAGAACATGTTGACTTTTAAAATCCCACAACAAAGCTGTTAAAAATAAATACACATTTGTTAAAACTGTTTCTTTTGATATTCTCATCATCAACAAGAACTGAAAATGCCTCATTGAGTTATTTTAAATCAAACACTAAAGAGTAAAGAAGTGTTCCATAGTGTAGTGTAGTGAGTCGCGACTCATATTGTGTCTATCTTTACAGTGATTGGCTGGTTGCCTCCTTGCAGCCCTGTGTAAAGTCAGGTGGGTGTACCTCAGGTCGCACGGGGTCCTCAATGCCCACTACGGCAATGCAGGTGAGGCCAGTGAGGATGTGAGCTTCATCGTCCCAGCTGGGCTCTTCATCAGCTCGGAAATCTCTGTAGGCGAGGCAGATGGTCCTGAGGCCTTCCGACGCCATCGGCTCAATAACCTCCTTCACCAGGTCGTCTCGGTGCCGAGGTTCGAAGACTTTGGCCTCGCCGCTGGACGTAAGGATCTTACAGCACCTGGATCACAGGAGAGAGTCACGTGATCATCATCTTACAGGGCACAGAGCTGTGTGAGCCATGAGCAGCAGCTGCAGTAAACCTACTTCCTTAGCAGAATTTCTGAGGCCCCCTTGCTGAACATTCGGTAGCTGCCATCGTGGTTCTTTAGCACGGTGCTCATGGACTTCCTCACAGAGTTGAAGGTATAGACCTTGAACAGTTTTTCCTCTGGAATGTCATTGCGGATGGTCTGGTAGTCCCGGTGCAGGTCGAGGGAGAGTCCCAGTAAGGCACATTCGGTCTTGTTTCCCACCTGGCGAGCCAGCCCGCCCTCCTTCTCTGGAGGCTGCAGGAAGCAGAAGCAGAGGACACATTAAATCACAGTTTTAAGTGTTTTAATTACAAATCCGCTTCTTTGCACAATGTAGCACTTAAACTGCAGTGACACATCAGAGGGACATCCATCTAGTAATACAAGTAGTGGTTTGTCTTTAGTGCAACTAACTTAACATACAACTGACTTCCTCACAGTACTGTCAATGTGCTTTCTGCTTTGAGATTATATTGATGGCTTTTTAGGCTCTTTCGTATGTAGTTGGATATCATTTATAGAGTCTTAATTATGACTCAGCATACCCAGCAAACATTGCGCAGACACCAAATAGTGCAACGCGGTTGTAAAGCAGTCAGATGATGTCGTTGTTTTCACATCCAGTATTGGTCCAGTCAGACCTACTCTCACAAATAAGAAAAAATTATCATATTATTGCTATGGGGAAAACAAATGCGCGTCCTTATGATTTTTTGTTGTTGTTGTTGAATAAAATGACATTTAACTGGCAAATCTTTGATTGTGGAATGGTTGTGATCAGACGGCCACACAGCATCCACTCCATGTACAAAGATTGTTTTTTTAATTTTCCCTAAGTCAACATTAACCCAGAAGATCACCTTTTCTCGTCGGATGGTGTTTGCCTCAATACATTCAATCTTCCTGCATGACTTTTATGAAGAACAGTTTCTTTGTTTCTCTTTG
>JAPZDX010000022.1:25664918-25677996 GCA_029783625.1 Naso annulatus | reverse complement strand
ACTTTCAACCCCAGCAAGGCCAGGTATGGAGAAATGTAAGAAAAGAAAAATATCTGAGGAAAATAGAACATTCAATGTAGAGCCCATCTTCAAAAGGGTAGTCAAAGCACTAATAAGTGTATGTATATTTTTTTCTTTTTAATAAATGCGGTGTTTTTGTCCGCGGTCTTAAAATAGGACTATTCAATTACAAATTCATTTGGGCCAGATTTTAAAACCAGGAAATTTAGCTGAGCCAGGAATTTTCAGCAGCTAAGAAAAAGGTAAAGACAAATTTTAAAGCAACACAAATGCTTGTAATGAGGAACAAGCTATGTCAGTCCTTGTTTCCCTTTTTAGATATTGCAACACACTCATTGCAAATTAAACACATTAGTTTGGCATTTGGATTTGGCTGTAAAATAAACAAGTATTTGTCTGTCCAGGCAGAGTGAAACCGATGGTTTTCAGTGTCAATTTTATATTTGAGGGTTAAGAAAGACATGATTTTAGAAGTCCTACTGTTTTTACAACAGTGCGCTGCATTGGGAGTTGAATGTTGCTAGGCTATGCAGAGTGTTGCATTGAAGGTCTGTAGGAATTTCTGAGGCTCACACAGCTTGCTTTTCTGGCTGGGCCACTCAGGGAAATTTTTCTTGTTAAAATTTAAGTTGCGAAGTCTTAGAAGAATTACAATGTGATTAATTATATTCTTTAATACATGCAGCGTGGAGAAAAGACCTCTGCAAGTGTCCTCTGTTGACTGTTAGATTTTCTTGACTTATATACTGTCAGGTCAAGTAACACTTACAGCTGTCCATTGGGTGGAACTCATACAAACACGACCAATGACCATCAGCTGTACAACTCATCTGATTATCTTCTCTAGATTATCACACTCCTGCAGTGTCACAGAATTACCCTCAGAAACCCAGAAAAACTAGACAGTTTCCACACACCCTCCTTCTGTGCCCCTCATTAAAAGTAGTTGATTCAGACTTTTAAAGACCTTGTTCAGTTCCCACAGCCATGTGTGGCCCACAGACCGCCATTTGGATCGACCTGTCTAAAAATATTCCAGAGACCGTCCACACGATGAGCGATGAGCAAAACCACACTAACTGGCTCAAGCAGTTTCCACGAAATGGGAAAAATATCATTTGGTCATCATCAGCACACTCCGTACAGCCTCCCCACCAAAACAGATCACTCTTGAAACACTTCCTTGATTTGGTACATTCCCTCTCAGGTGAAATTCCATCGTTTGGAAATTTTTCTACGCCCTTGTTGAAGTGTTTCACGTCTTTTAAATTTGTTTTCTAAAATGTAAATTTTTGTCCTTGGTAAAAGTGTTTTGCTGATGTAATTTTGTTTCCTAAAATGTAAAAATGTTACCTGAAATTTAAATTTGTCTTAAGTTTGGTAAAGTGTTTGCTAATGTAATTTTGTTCTGCACTTCTAAGCCACCATAGAAAACAGCCACTGGCCCCTGGCCTTATAGTAATTCGTGTTCACTTCCCAAGCAGCAGCCCGGACCAGCCCGGACCTTTTCAAGCTTCCCTCTGAGTGGCCGTCTCTCTGTTCACAGCTCCTTAATAGCATCCACTTAGCTTATCTTAAATGACCTTCTTGAAACACTCTGACTTTTTCGGTCCCCCCACCTGCTGTCTCCTCAACTGTCATCACTGCTGCTGCCGGGTTTCCTTCATCGAGGAACTGCCCTGCAGCCCTGCCGTGTCCCCACAGCGAGCTCAGAAGTGTTCAGAGCTGATGAGAAACTTTTATCGAGTCACATGTGCCTCCTTTCTTTACTCCACGTCTCTTGGTTTTCACCTCCAGACTCAGGAGCAACTTCCTTTTGGGGCTCAGAGGAGGTTTAATAATAATGCAATCAGTGAAACAATCTAGCAGGAGGAGGTTATTTATAATGGTCAGATTAGGAGGAGATTTAGGGGTGAAGAGGGGGCCGGGTGTAAAGTTTCAGGTGCTGTTAAGCCCATTGGTCTGAGAGAAAACGGACTTCCATAAAGAGAAGATGGGGTTTCCTCTGCCTTTGGGGAATGCAATATAAACCAACTGAGAAAACCTGAACAGCGCCGCCTCCAAAACTCGGTCTCCCCGTCCTGTTATCATCCTCGACCAACAGGTGAGAAATCTTTCTGCTCTTTCCTGCTGCTGAGGAATTTTTTGTACATGTTCAACCCATCATTTTGCAGTCCAGCAAAGTTTTTGGTTGTTTTCTTTGATTTGTTGTTAGAATATATTGGGATGTGGAACCCTTACCGACAAGTTGGTTAAAGTTTAGTCGGTTCCTGCTGCAGGATGATGAAGGTGATGATGTCAGCTGAGGAGTGTTTGGATGTCAAAATGTTCATTTTGGGGCTGAAGCGTTTGCTGCTGCAGGGCTGAAGTGTAGTGAGGAGGGTGGGTTGGTGTAACTCCAGTGTTGGAAGGTGACAGTCCCAGTGTTTATCGCTGTGTCATTACCGACAGATTTAATGTGTCAGAGGTCTCGTCTGATGGTTAGTCAACATTATTTTGTTAAATTATGTTTGGCAGCATTTTAGAGTTTATCAGGCTCACATGAAGTCTGCATGTCTGAGGTCAAGACTCCAAAAACACATTAAAGGTGAATTTCTTCAGTAGCTCACATGCATACAAACATTTTTATAGTTTAATTCAGGTCTGCAATGAGAGCTCAATGTGCAACAAAGTCAACAAAACGTTTTTTCCTCCACCGCCAACATCTTATTGCAATAAAAAACCTCAGATCAATTCTGTGTGAATGAAGAAATGAGATTTTAATTATTTTCCAAATGAGTCCAGAGTTTGTGATGCTGATTGAAAACTTGTGAAACTGCTGCATTTTATCCCACAAAACAGCATTCAGACCATCACAGGATACTGAAACTCACCACAAAATGCACTGATGTATATATTCTTTTGATTATCTTCTGGTTTGGTTTAAATATGGTTTTTTTTTCTATTTATTTTATCAACACTTAAAGGACTAATTTAAAAACGTAATTTGAATCAGCCTAAAGTTATTCTGCATATCACAAACTCAAACATGTTTGTTTGTTTGAAATAATTATTTTTAAAAAATGATGTAAAATGTAAAACATACATTCAAATATTAAGAAAGTAGCATAAAAGTTAAAACAGAATGAGTCTGTCATCAAATGTCTGATGAAGTCATGAAAAAGTGTTTCACATCCAGTCATCTGCTTTTCTTCTTTGTAAAATGTTCTGATTTTGTCGCATTTTCCCCAAAACTCCAACTTTTGTTTTGTTTTGAAATTCAATCGTGAGCTTGTTGAGTTTTGGGATTTGGAAACTTTTAAAAGATTCTGTGAGATTTTTTTTTGTTTGGTTGTTTTTTTTTAGTCAAGCCTCTTGAGAAGATTCCTTAAAATCAGTTGAACTGTTTTATATCAGAGATCCTCAGAGTCGACCTGCGGAATCTGAATCTGTGCTGGTCATTTTTATGGATCCGTATCGGTTCCAGGAGGCCAGATCAATTCTTTCTCATTCCATTTTGTTCTTTATTTGATCAGAAATCCAAATCCACTCAGTTTTGTAAGAGAACTTTTGGATCAGACATTTGTTCTGTGCTCAGTGTCTAGGCACTTGGATGCAGTTTGGGATCAGAACAACATGACATTAGTAACTCTTCACATCTCTGAGTGTCAGCAGAGAAATCTGTGCTGTGACGATTTTTCTCAGAGAGGTTTTGGTTCTCTGTCTCCCGCTTGGACGCAGCAATGGTCCATCTGGATTGTTCTGCTCCGTCTCTATTTTCAGAGGCATCTCAGGCGTGTCAGAGATGTTTGTACCAACAGCAGGGTATCGAGTGTTTCCTGATAATCTTCCAGAAGACAGACCTTTCATGAGAGGGATGCCCAGCGGAGGGGACAGCTGGAGCGCAGATCCGTGTCCTAATTTAGCCTCGAGGTTTTTCCTCAAGGCAGACGATGATGCTCCCAGTTGGAGTTCGTCTAAGTGGAGTTATTATTTCAGAAAGAGCCCCCCCAAACACACACACACACCTTCACACATGACTTTTTGTGAGGTTTTTTTTCATGACTGTTGTCTGTGTGCTTTGTCCTTTGAATTAGCCTATTTCAACCGAAGAAAAACTCTGTTTTTTTGCAGCTTTGAAGCCAAACAAACACCAAGATGTCAGAGTGAGTCTTTTTTGACTTCTGATTTAATTTTACACCAATGACACCGAAGTTAAACTACAAAAAGTTTTAACCTTAAGAACTGTTGTTTTGCACTTTTTCAAAAATTGCTAAATTTATACTGCGTTGCTGACTGATGTGCCGGGTGCACCGAGCACTTTGACTCCAGTGGTTCTCTGATGAGATTTAATCTGTTTTTAATAGGTGGTATATTTGCTTTTATTTATCATGAAATTATTTATCACAAACACAAATGTGAGGGACAACATTGCAATTTGGTTGTAAATGCACAATGACATTAAAGAGGCAACTGCATTCTATCTATATGAGGAGACTGATTATTGTATGTAAAACAAGTTTCTCTGTTTTGTAGAAACAAGATTTTTGCAAATATTTCCCTTGAAAAAAAAAAACTTAAAAAAAAAGAAAATTCCCACTGGTAGTTTAAAGTAGAATGGAGATATAAATATAAAATATTGATTCCATATTTAGAGTTCTGTGATAACAAACTGATGTTTTCTCAAATTCTTCAGGAAAAAGATGTCATCGAGTCGTAAGCATCAGCTGAAGGTAAAAGATTTCTTGCTTTACAGTTAATGAAGAAAAAACAAACTGAGTATTCAGGAAAAAACTTCTTCTCACACAAGATTTTCCAGTGAGACTACAGCAATGAATGAAGAGATGTTCTCTCACACGCTCACTGTGCATCAGTATGTGATGTTTTTGGCTCCTGCAGAGTTTGATGCTGTCCATCGCCAAAGGTTTGCTGGAGGAGGAGGAGAGGGAGCAAGAGGAGGAGAGGGGGAGGTACATGGCCGAGAACTGTCCTCCCGTGTCCATGCCCAGGAGCATGCAGGAGCTGCAGGTATGTCCTCTAAGGCTCGCTCACGCTGCAAACATTAATTCATTTCAAACGCAGTCAGTGTTGTGCCAAACTGTTTTGAGTCCACACACTTTATTTTGATTTCATGACACGCTGCTGATGTTTGTGTGCAGGAACTTTGCAGAGAAATCCACCACAAGATCGAAAGGATTGATGAGGAGCGGTATGACCTGGAGATGAAAGTCAATAAGACCAACAAGGAGGTGTGCAGCCAAATGTTCAAACTCACATAACTTTAACTGAAGGTACGGTGGAGGTGTCACAGCTGCCAAAGAGCGAGTACGTCACGCAGGATGAGGCAAATGTTTGGAAAAGGATTGAAAATTAAACTATTCCCCCTTCAGATTTCATTCCCTCACACTCTTCCTCTGCTCCTAACTTTGGCACAAACTTGACACTTGGAGCTCCAAGTCTGACTGCTAAGCCTTTAAGAAATTTTTTTTTTTTTTCCTGCCGATTTTGTAGTTGGTGTGTAGTTTGTTGTGTGTTTCAGTGGCTTCCATCATGTCACTAATGCATGAAAACGGCTAATATTCTTGTCTGGTCTCTAATTTTGGGATCTAAAAAACAAGACTATGGTCTAAAGATGGTTTAGAACTCTGTAACATTTGGTTTTCAATATCAATATCTCATCTGACATTCAGTAATATGCCGCAGCAGACTTAATTTTCAATCTGCACCGTCTCCAGATCGACGACCTAAAGATCAAAGTTCAGGACCTGATGGGAAAGTTCAAGAAGCCCGTCCTAAAGAAGGTTCGCATGTCCGCCGACGCCATGCTGAAAGCTCTGCTGGGCTCCAAACATACGGTGAACCTGGACCTGAGGGCCAACCTGAAGCAGGTCAAGAAGGAAGTGAAAGAGGAGGTGAGGAGCTGACGGGCCTCATTTACGATTGGCTGAGGTGGAGAAATTGTCGTAATGATAAAAACGGGATGTGAGAAAGTGCAATGGAAGCAGACCTGGACAATGAATCATGACGTATGTGAACTGAGTGACTTAAAACCCTCAGAATCCCAAACAGTCTTCGGCTGTTTTTAACTCCTGTCACATTGTTACTCACTGTGGGCTCATTTTTTACTGCAATATAAAGTCCTGCACCTCTGTGGATTCAAAGGGAAACTTAACAATGTCTCCTGTATATTGTAACAAAGTTATAATGCTCTAAATCATTTAAAAAAAAAAAAAAAGGTGATTGAACATTTTGCAACATTTTTTTTAGATGCCTTCAAGTCTGAGGAACATAGGAAAAATATTTTGGTGGCTCTACATATGTGCAGGAGTAATTCTGCAGCCTGTATTCAGGCTGCATAATGCATCCTGCCAGGCAGCACTCAGGGTTCAATGGGCTCACGAATTACAGAGAGGTGAGGGCGGGGCCTATCTGAAGTTATTCATGACTGCACCAAGAAATGCAGAATTTTTTGTTTGAACAGATTGTAGAAGGAGCAAACAGATTGTTTTTGGCAGATTTTTTAAAGGAGACATGAGTAATAAACAAATTTGATAAAATGTCACAGTTTTCAGAAAGATTTATGCTCAGATTTCAGTACATGTCTGACATTATGTGTGAGACGTTCAATGACCATGAGTTTTTAAACATCCACTTCAGCCTCCAGTGAGATAACAAGTCAGCTCTCTCCTGCCACCACAGACCTGAAGATGTTTTCCCTTTTTCTCCTCTTTAACTTTGATGAGAGGTTTGTTTCCCTTAGAGTTCATATGGTTCATTAATCTGTTTGGCTGATGGTGGTTTTTTCAATCAACATTTTCCATTAACGATTTCCCCAATGGCTCTTTGTAAAAAAACTTTTGATGTGTCAGTATCACACTCCATACAGTCAACAGTGAATATTTTTGCTCCAGCGCTCCTCAGTAGAAATCTGTGGACTGAACTGTGTAATCAGCTTTAGGACAAACTCAGATTTTTGCTCCTCTCTGTGTTTCAGGATAAGGAGCTGCGAGACGTCGGTGACTGGCGTAAAAACATTGAAGACAAGTCCGGCATGGACGGGAGGAAGAAGATGTTTGAAGCCGAGGCTTAAGTCTGCCACGAACTGCATCTGCTCTGTACAAACCTGCAGTCGTTTGTACTTTCTGCTTTTACCTGACTAACTGAACCATAAATACTGCTAAACAGCACAAATTAATTTTTTAAATTAACTTGTAAGCTGTAAATGAGAATAAACAGAAAGCGCCTGCTGAAGGAGTCGTTTTGTCCCGCGAACTTTAATTTGCATGGATTTGTAGAGAGAAACGCTGTGTCTGGTTTGCATTTTTTAAACTGATCTCAGTCATTTTGTCGTGTGGCGCTAAGCTCAGGATCAACAGGAAGGAGAATGTGACCGAAGTAGTCACCCAGTGGCTGGTTTACACACACAGTCTGCCTCCCGGTTGCTGCTCAGGAGCAATGTGCTCACTGTAGCCACCTGCTGGCCACAATGTTAAGATTCAAATTCACACCAAGAAGCGTTGCACCAAGCGCAGCTGTTTAAAAAAAACAGTGGAAGCGCATCTGTACGAAAACACAACCAGTATTAACTCCTTGTCCGTGTTTGGCCAAAATCCTATTTTTCAGATACTGTTGCCCTGACAACAAAACAGGAAGAACAATGGCTTTGCTGACGATGCTTTTCTAGTGATGCTTCTCGGTGTAAGTGTGTAACAACTCGTCATAAATGAAAGAAAACACACAAAACACCAAACTACATCAAAAAAGCAACTTATTTTACATCGGAAATATGTAACTTTTAACAATGTAAAGCAAGTTACTTGAAAAATATAATCAATGCACATGACTTATTAAAAAGCATTTGTTAGGGCTGCAACTGATTATTTTCATCATCAATTAATCTGCTGATTATTTTCATTGATTAATCATTAATTGTTTGAAATGTTCAAAAGGTGTAAAAATACTCATCTGATCTCAGTTTCGCAGCGCTCAGTGTGACATCATCAAACTGCTTCTATTGTCAAACAGCCCAAAACATAAAGACTCCTCATTTCTGATCATAAATGACTCATAAAAGCTGCAAATCCTCACATTTAAGAGGCTGAACCAGCAATTCTTTATACTTTTTTGTTTGAAAAAATGTCTTAAAGGATTGATCAATTATCAAAATAGTCTGCAGTTAATTTTCTATTCATCGATTAATTGATTAATTGCTTCAGTTCTAGTAATTACTGTACATTACTTTTCTCATGTGCAGCTCCACACTTCCAAGTCATGGTGGCTACTTTCAGAAAAATTGTGAAGGAATGAGTGCCCTCTGATGGCACAAATGTGAACTGCATTTTGTGAATTCAAATGATTAACAACAGAAAAAAGTGCAGTTTTAAATTTTAAAAATATTATGATCAGAAGTGACGTACCACTCCAGCCCTGATAACTTTTGCACAACAAACTGCATGACGGCAGACGAGGATGAATATGACGGGTCACTGGATCCGTCTCCTCTTTAGCTTATGGGAATGTTTAAAAGCAGCGAACATAAACACATCAACGCTGAAATACACGCCAAGTCGTTTTTATTGGCTGCACTGATTTATGACCTGCAAAGCCTCAAACAGTGTCAGACAAGGTGACCACAACTTAAAACTCCCAGCATGCCGTTTTGTCTTCAACACATCATCGATACAGTCGCAGGTGGAACTTCATGATGAGACCATGTGACCTCAGGTGTTTGTCCTCTTTTAACTCTGAATAGTACATTTATCTTCTCACTGCAGACTTCAGGATCAAACACACACATTCAGTTATAAATGTTTTTCTCTGTTACAGTTCACACAGAAACAGATCAGGGGTAAGTTAAAGTCTTCTCATAATTTACCAATAGCGATTGTTTATTTATTTACAGTTTACTTCAACCCCCAACATGTGTTGACATATTCAAGCACAAATGTTTTCTGAGTTGCTGTAATGTAGACAGACACATATGTGTGTGTTTATGGGGTTTTTGTCAACAGCCTGAATTCTTGTGGATGTCTATAATTAGAGGAAACAAACAGATAAAAATGTAGTAAAACACAGTCGCAAAAACAAACAAGTGCCAATTCACAATAGCTGCGAGCAGTGGTCTTCAAATAACAAGTGAAAAGTTATGGAAGGGGTGGAGCTAAAGTGTGGGGGAGGGGCAAGCTGTGACCAATGAATATGTGTGTGTGTGTGTTTCTACAAAGTTGGATCATGTTACATGAATCGGTTTAGACGTTTTGTGCCATTTTATTCCACTTGGCATTTAACAACCATACACACACACACACACACACACACACACACACACACACACACACACACACACACACACACACACACACACACACTCTTGACCTCCTTGTCGAATTTCGAACTTTTGTGAATCGACAGACAAAGCAACAAATACAGCTGCTGGTTGTAGCTAAAAATAATAGTAAATATAATAATAAACAAAAATAAAATTGTTCATTAATAAATTTGGTGTATTAGTAAACACTTAAACTGTCCTCAAATCTGCTTACAGCTACATTTAAATGTATTTTGAGCTTTATGAAACTGATCAAACTTTACCAATTTATGAGATTTTAACGTTCCTATTGTTACGTTATAGAACTTGTTTGTTTTTTCTCACAATTACTTTTTATATTTCACGTTTTTAGCTGTTTTCTCTAAAGAGACAAGCTGTGCAACAAGCTGTGAGTTTAACTTCTTTTTTTCTTTTTTTTTCTTTCTTTTTTTTAAACAATCTGTGACCCAAACATGAGGAAAAAGGTTCTCTCATGACCAGAATTTAAAACCACATTTAATACGTGGACAAACAGCTGGATAAATTAAAACAGTTTTTAAATGCATCTGCATGAAATAATGTTCATCATATTAAGTCCAAACAAATCTGAAGTAAAATTCAGTTCAATTTCAAGATTTTCCTCAGGAAAAAAAAAAGTTTAAAAGACCATATCAGTGTTCCTACATGTCATTGTCTTTTGTCGACGTTGGCCACGAGGGTTACATAACAGCTTTATCTATGACTCATGGTGTTTGTTTATATTTTGTCCATATTCAGTAAACGTTACACAAAGCAGCTGAAAATGTGACAACGTTAGTTCAAAAGAACGTCGGTGTCAAAATCCTTCTTCACGCTAATATTCCTGCTAGGAAGGAGCACTTGGAATAATAACTTTGGTCTCCACGCCCCCCCGTTCGGCGATTAAACGCAGACGTTCTCTTTAGAAGGGTGAATTATCTATAGCTAGCAACTTTCAGCTGTCCTATAGTGTTTCTATCCCCTGTTTCAACATGAACGGCAATGAATGGGCTTTAAAAATGAAGTCAGACATCTACTTAAGTAACACATGGTCACATTTGAACAATTGGAGAAGACAGAGACGATCTCTGCTGATGGTGACAAGTCAAAAATAGACGAGATGCTCCTTTAAGTCTGTAGTGATGGAACAAAGAGCTTAAATACAGCCAGCTGTGCACATATTAAAAAGCTTCAGTTACACATATTTTGTCTAAACTTGAACTACATATTAAAATGTCATGATTGTGTATTAGTTCACTGACCTGTAAATAATTCCAAACTCATATAGATAAATAACTTGAAGAGCATTAATTAATCTTTCATCAGTGTAGTGACTCAGATTTCACCCAGCAGCGTGTCAGCGAGTGTTTTTTCCTTTAATTGACTCTGTCTATATTTGTTCATATATTTTTTCACGGTTGATTGCAAAATGCCGCTGTGGTTCAATCACTTCGCTGCATTCTGTCTGTCAGAGGCTCGGTGGCACAAGATAATAAAGATAACAATCTTAAAGGGCGGGTTATTTATAATGAGGCGAGCCGAGGAAGGGCCAGATGACACTGTACTGTATTTCATGACCTTGCCAGCTCATTGGTTTGACCAGTCATCCACTTCCATAAAGAGAGAGTGGAGGATTTAGATGGCTACCAGAGATTGCAATATATACCTTCTTAACACTCGGTGCGCGCGGGACTCGGTCTGTGTCTCTGAGACTCGAACACACTCGACAGCTCTGCTCACTGAAAGTAAGAACTCTCTCTCTCTGTGCCTCTCTGATGCTGTTTTTCAGGTGAAGTCTCAGAATTTGGAGTCTTTTTGTTGTTTGTGTGCACAGTCTTTGCTCAGCAGCAGACATAGATTCTCCATCTTGTCTGTGTGGTTGTTAGGAATTCCTGTTTTGTTTGTTCAGATAAAAGCTCATCGGAGGAAAGCTGTAGAAAAAGATTTAAGTCAAAGTTTATTTTGAGCTTTTGCAGAACATCTGACGTTTACTCACATGACTGGCTGGTGCTGATGTTCAAACAAGTCTTTTTAGCTAATGCTAGCTAATTTTAGCTGTTTTAACAACAATAATATGACAAAGTTTTGAAATTTATGATAAATTTTTAAATTGGACTTAAGTGTTGGTGTTTCGTGGTATTAGATTAATACAATTTTAGGCGAAATTGTTTAGAATATGTGAGAGTTTTCTGGCTTCTCTCCTGTTTCAGCCGTGTTTATCCTTGTGTGTTTTTTCTGGATTTCTGAGGTCAAAGCGAGGAGTTTCTCTGTATGGTTGTAGAAATGTGTGGATGTGTGCTTGCTCTGCTGGGTGGCAAACCGGTGATGAACGGTCTGGTGATGTGGCGCGCTGAAAGGCAACACCACTACAAGGCATGAACGTGAAATCGATCCGTCAGTGTTTATCCTCCTGTCAGCACCGAGCGCTTCAGAGGAAAACCTGCTCTAATCTGCTGCTGCTGCTGGCCTCAGTCTGTGTCTTCACTGCACACTTCACTTTAATCCCTGTGCCCCAAATTTAGCCTGTTTGCTTCACACAAATGTTTCAGCACCGTTAAAGGTTAATTTTGTCTTCTACCAAAAGAGATTCCTACAAGAGAGTCAGACTTTGTTTTACTTTTTGCCTCTTTTAATGGTTTCTATAATTTTACAATTCTGAGCAAGTTGCTTTTGTTTAAATACAAACTGAGGTTTTGTGAACACATCCTTTGTTTTTGCTGTCTTTTAGAAAATGAGGGATGATTAAACGTCTTTGGATGAGAACCTGCTCTAAACTCATTTAATTTGAAAAGTTTTCTCACGTTTTAGCATTGACGCAGCCGTAAAATGGATTTTAAAACATTTTTTTTCATAATTGAGAAGCTTTTAAGACAGATATTTTGTTGACCATGTTTTTTTGCTTTTTCATAACTCCACAGACCTGAAAAATAAGATTTCTTTTAAATTTTTAAAATCTCCTTGACATTTTCGTTTGGACTGGATTGGATTTACTTGCTGTTGTGTGTTTCTCAGTGTGAATCTGATGAACTGCGCATGCATCTGAGGTCTGCCCGACAGCAAGTTATTTTTACGACATGCTGTAACGTCTTGTCCATCCGAGGGATGTTCTGTGGTGTTGGGTTACTGCGAACTCTTCCATCCTCCCTCCAGAGACAATCCCCGACTCATAACATTCTCACACACACAAGCTTACTTAAGATGAAAATCAGGGCCCAAATTTAACCGTGCAGATATTCTTCCATCTCCAGAGCCGCGGGTTGTTATGTCCTCAGAGGTTTCAGTGTCAGCACTGGAGATACCCCCCCACCTCCACTCGCCTATTATTGGTTTACAGATGACGACCATTTGTTGGTGGGCCAGCTATGTGCTTAAGGACGCCTGCACTGGTTGTCAGACGTCTTTTCTTTCAAGATGAGCCTGCTGCCACTTTTTTTTTTTCCATAATGAAGACGTTAGGAACAGCTGTGGCTCCAGGAATAGAGTCTTAATCCGCTGCTCCGTCACAGCTCCTAAACAACCAGCGATCTGGCCTCCGAGTGTCTCTGGAGGAGGCCTCAAAGTCCTCCAGGCCTGTTGGTCTATAAAGTGAAGTCATAACTAACTACATTCACTTTAGTAGTGTACTTAATACCTTCATCTAAGTATTTCCATTTTACTCCAGTTTATGCCTCCACTTGAACTCCTGCTTTCCTCTCCCAGACTTACACGGTGATCTGATGAAGGGGCCAGACCCGAGGCTGAGAACCACTAACC
>JAPZDX010000022.1:25476494-25487603 GCA_029783625.1 Naso annulatus | reverse complement strand
GGAGACACAGACAGACTGAATGAGAGAAGTAACCAGCAACAGGGGTTGTAATCTGTGTGTCTCTTCAACGATTAGTTTGACAACTAACAGTAAAAATTGAACGGACAGACGAGCGTATTTCTAAGTTAGACCTTGTCATTTTCCAATTTTTTAGAGCATTGTTGAATAAACATTAATATCACTTTTCTTTTGATGAAGAAAAGAAATGCTGCTGAAATGCGTTTGATAAGTTAGAGGCAAATGTCTCTGACTGACCAACTCCACTGACTGACTGTCTTCATGCTTTTCTACTCCAGGATTCAGAGGGTCCTTATGATCAGTCAGTGATTGTGGATCAGGTTCCTGCTGCACTTTAGCAGGCGAAGGTCGCGAGTGCACGACTGCAGGGCTCAAAAAGGTCAACAGAGTTCTTCAGTGTCGTTCAAATGTCAGACGAGTGCTGCACGCTTCATTACTGCTTCATCCACCTCTTCAGTCCACAGTTTACAGTTAAAGAAACTGCTGTCACAAAGAAACCAGCTTTATTTGCTGCATGTTTGCTGCTGTTTGCGTCATGATTTCATCTTCATAGTGTCGTCATTTGTAGCTGACAAACGTCTCCATGTTTGACTTGACAAGTGAAATGAATTCAGCCTTGTTAGTGAGAAATGTTTCTATAATTAACTAAAAATAGAGCTTCCTATCTGATACAGTAGAGCTGTACAGTAGAAACCAGCCCAGCAGGCTGCATACCAGCCAGGCCCCTCAAGACAGGAAAAGCAACATGTCCAGTCGCGACGACCCGCCGACCTTCAGGAGAAATGCCAGCAGGTCAAAGCTGCAGATCAACTGCGAGCTCACAGGACCGACATTCACATGTGTGAGGACGCCTGAGTCTGAATCTGAGCTCATATCTGATCACACACACCCAGTCTCAGTCTGTGCGTGTTTCAAAGTCTAATGGGCAGCTCGGACACACTAACAGCTGAGCTGAACCCTGACGAATGAGCTCAGAGCAGAGAAACTGAACTCAGTGTACAGTCATCGAGAAATGCTTCGTTATTCGTGTGCTTTAAAGCATTTTAGGTTTAACTGCAGTAGATTGTAGAAAATGTAAAAATTCTTGTGATAACATACTGACACAAACATTCACTGACCATTATGTGACACATCATATAAAACTACTGCTACACTAATGTTTGTTTCCATCATTGTCAGCTTTATGGTCCGTAATTTTTGTCACTGATCTATTCTGTCCTGTCTACAATGACACAGAAAAAGGGCAGTATTTTCCCATTAAACTCTTGAAATGTTTTGGATTTAAATATTGTGTCTGTCTCACTCTCTTTGCTGTCCAATACACACTCACCAGTTTCCTCCACAGCGACATCCCAAACACTAATGAGAGCTGCATCATGTTAAATTACACAGACTAAATATTTTTCAGTCCACCTGACTGAACTACATATTTTTATGTAATTTCCCAATTAAAATAAAATGATGCTGAGTAAACACAGAGCACTAAGGCAGGTTCTAAAAGTGATTTCAGTCTCTGCAGTACTCCTAACCGCCTGACCGTGATGACATCATCGGACGATGACGCAGATGTTTCAGACACTGCAGCTGGAGTGACTGTGCGTTTTTTTTCCCAGGTGACTGACTCAGCTGCTTTCTGTCTGACGGCCGGAAGAAAACGAACAACATGTTCAAAGGCAGGAAACCAAACAGCCCGATCAGATGATTTAAACGGTTGAACTGACAGACAGCAGGACAAATATTCTGCCTCGGACTGAAGGGGGTAAACTGTCTTTCCAGTAGGTTATGTATGGAATAAAAACTGCAGCTTTTAAGTCTGGAACAAAATACTGTGATATCTGTGTTAGAACAATGCACACTCCTCAGAAGAAGCCATTGTTGGGTTTGTCTCCTGAACAAATTTAATCCTTCAGAGCCTCTTTGTTCCGATCTGTGGCTGAATACGAGTGCAAGAAGAATAAAAATAAAAAATAAAACAAAACATTCAGAAGGTGTGCACCCTGTCTTCTGTTTAAACGAGAGGCAAGCATAATCAATCACTGCTGGCTGCCGCTAGTAACTTGACATAACTCCAGCATATGATGGACGAAATTCTGTCACACATCAACAGCTGTGTGCACAGACAAACTGCTGCGAGCCTCACCTTGTTCCCGGAGGCGTCCTTGCCTTTTCCCTCCTCAGCAACGTGGAAGCGGAGGTTCTCCAGCAGGATGACGGATCCGGCAGCGGGGTTAGCGCAGGCAGCCTCCACATCTGGACCCACACAGTCCTTCAGGAAGGTGACGTCCCTGCGGAGTCACAGAAGACCAGTGAGGACGGAGTGATGGAGGATATTTTACAATCTTGACAAAATGAGAGACACTAATGAAGATAAAGAAGCTGTGATGCCAAGAAACTCTGTTACGATTTAATATGTATATAATGACATTTTAAACAGAGCAGTATTGAGTTTGACTGAACTTGACTCAAATGGTGACTCCACCCAGACTTCAACATGAACATCAGGAAGGAAATGATAAACCACAGCATCTTTTTCTGAAGTAGCTGTTAAATTAATCTGTAGTGACTTCTCTTTATGGTATCTATCACTGTTATGATGAACGATGCAGCAAGTACGTACATGACAGCTCTCCCCTAGTCTAGTCAGAGCTGTGTTATGTAGCTGATAAAACAAAATGAACATTTCCTGCTGCTGCTTCACAGTAAAAGCATTCTACTTGAGACCCACAGGAAGGCTTTTATTGTGACGGACCTACAGGAAATGCAGTGTAGTGCCGATGATTAGTGAGTGCTCACTTAAAAATGCTGAGTCACAGACCTGAGGTGACCAATGTGTGTTACTGGTTGATGTATATGAGATGTAGAACAGGTGTACTAAACCCACCTGCTGTTATCACTAAGCACAGGTCTGTGCAAGTGAACCTGGATTATAAATTGGATTTCAACCAAACATAAAAATATTCCAGGTATGAGTATATCACTTAATTTCTGTGCTTTGGGAGATGAACTGGATGTGGTGAAAGAAAAGCATCCAGTCGTTCAATCCGTCAACGAACCTTCCCAGCAGGGTCTTGAGCTCGGCGGCGACGGGCTCCAGAGAAAACTTCTCGGGCATGAAGTTTCCGTCAGGACGACCCAGATGGCTCATCAGCACGACGGATTTGGCCCCGTTGTTCAGGCAGTGTTGGATGCTGGGAACAGCTGCCTTGATCCTGAAAAGAGGTCAGCAAATCCTTCCTTAAACCTTTATATAGGCTGATTCATGAACATGATGTGCATGGGAAAACACATTTTTATTTGTTTTTACAGGATAAAACAAAGCTAATGTTTATTTATTTTAAGTTCATGATTGACTCATTTATTTTATCTTGAAGAACGTGATGGATGTCAAAACGTTTACCTCTGGTTGTTTGTGATGTGCTTGTCCTTCATTGGAACGTTGAAATCAACCCTGACAGAGAAAGAAATGGAATTATTAGAAAGACCTTCACTAACGAGATGTTCAATGCATTTCATACGTCAGCGTTTCTTGAAAAAAGAAAAATGTAGCCAAAAACCACCAACATAATGTGAAAAAACAGGACGTCAGACTCGCAGAATGCTTTCTGCATCGGGACTGTTTGCGTGGCTCTTACATGCTGACAAATATGTAAAATATAAACTAAACAACATGCACATCCATGATAGATACAGTAGACAGAATGGACAGAATGCCTTTATTGTCATTGCATTGCTGGAAACCACACAACGAAATTTGAAGTGCTACTTCTGTAAGGTGCTGTACATTACGAAAAGACACAACCTCCACACATTCACTAATACATGAACCATGCAATCGTAATAAAAATGAATAATGAATAAATACTGCATGTAAATGATTTCATTTTTTTTTCTTGTGGTTGGCTTACTAAGTAACAGTCATATACAAAAATTATTTTCTAAATGAATGGGAATTGAGAAACATCTTTCCATACTTACACAACAATGCTTGTGTAATTTCTGTCTTACTCAATTACAAAGTTGTTGCAGCATTGCATTCTGGGACCTACTGGGCTTCAACTACAGAACACAGTCGGTCAACACTGACACATTCAGATACCGGAGGCTTTTGTCCGAAACATGTTCCCCTTTTCAGCGTTCGTGACCCTAACCCTTAATGTGGCTCCTCCCACTGAGCTGGTTGCATGTGCAGCCGTGCAGTGATGCACGCTGGCAGCACAAGAGAACATGCTGCATCCCTCGTACTCCAGGTAGTTACATAACCACCTCCCTCCTCTCTGTCTGAGGACCTGATGCACTCAGACCCATGATCGGCCTGCACACACACACACACACACACACCTCACCCACTGTCGCCCCTGGCAACCGTGACCCAGGCCACGGCTGCAGCTTCATAAATAAAGCTGAGGCTTTACCTGCCCACAGCAGCCCACCACTGGTGTTTACAGCCTCCCCATCACCCTTGACCTTCGACCTCTGCACCCCCATCACCCCCATGCTGACACCACTGGGAAGCCACAGACACTGTGGCAGTACAGTGAGGCCTTCATTTTAATGATAATTATTATTGTAATTAATCTTTATGGTAAAGAGCAGAAAAAACGAACGTAAATTCCGTTGGAGACGCACAGATACATCAGTGAAAATTTGTAACACTCAGCATCTGACAATCACCCTTCTGAAGCTGAAAATTGTTTGCCCCCTTCCAATTCTGCAATCAAGTTGATTAATTAATATTGAGTATTGAGTAAGGATCAATTTGAATTTCAATTGTGTCCGTCTTATGAATTTAACATTCTCTCTTTTCACTGTCTTGCTCTGTTTTGGGGTTCTGTTCTGCTCGGCTCCTGCGGGGATCACGTGTCCCCTCACTGTTCGGTGCTGAGCAGGTAGTGTTCAGTATCAGTGCTTTTTTCATAGAAACTGTTGTTGCTTATGGAAATGTGAAGACTGAACCAGACAGAAAAACTAAAACTAGGGATTCGGATCAATATTTTAATTTTCACAAACCTTGCTAAAGACTCAAACAACTCCTGCAACCATGGTAACTGCACAAAACAAAGACTGGTGACAGTTACAGTCTCAAAATGGTGAGAAGACATAAGGGCTGCTACTAAAAATTATCATTATTGATCAATCTGCCGATTTTTTCCACAGTCAATCAATTAATTATTTACTCCATGAAATGTCAAAAAAGTGTTAAAAAAATAAAAATAAAAATGCTCATCTCAGTTTTCCCAGAGCCCAATGTGACGACTTCAGTTTGCTTCCTTCGTCCAAACAACAGCCCAAAACACAAAGACTCCTCATATATGATCATAAAAGACGCAGAAAAGCAGCAAATCCTTACATTTCCAAAGGCTGAACCAGCAATTCTTTTTACTTCTTAAATTTTCTGTCATTTGAATTGATTATTTGATTAATCATTGCAGCTCTAGAAGACGCACATAAAAATTAAAAATGCAAATATAATTCAGTCTGAAATTTTAATGAAAACTAGACAAAAATAACTTCTGTTTTTGTTTTTAAAAAATATAGCGTCTAACATTTTCAGTGAAATTAATGAAGATTTTCATCACAAGATCAAAGCTGAATGAAATCAGTGCCAAGATGAACACTTGTTCTTCTAAAAGTCTTGGTCACAGATTCAACAAATCTCTGGAGGCACAAGCAGCAGCATCATAAACCTCCAGCTCAGAAAGGATCGTCTCTGTGTTCTGGCTTTGAGTCGTCGTCATCGTCAAGCTCATTACCATCCCAACAGTTAACTGGAAAGAATGTCTCTGTCGGAGCGCTCGGGCTTTTTACCGTACAGAACTGGTGAGGTAATCCTTGTTTTTAACAAGCGCTGACTCCACTCTCTAAGCGCGAGGGTGTTTCACAGTGATGAGTAGCAGGAAAGACAAACTATTGGCCAGATTGTTCTCCAGAGTCCCACAACGGAGAGACTTTTACTGTGATTCATGTGCCAAGACTGATGGATGCGCTCACATATACAGAACACGCAGATACCAAACATGCAGACTTACTATGTACACATAGAGAGAGACGTGCTGTGTATTTTCACAAGAAGGTGTTTCGGGATATCTTCTTAAGTCTTTAAGTTTTTATCATCTAAATTTAAAAAGTAGTACTTTCCTGTTTCTCTGATTAAATGTCTGACAGTGGTCAAATATGACAATCACAAATCCAGAGTCTAAGAAAAGATCTTCAGATGTGTTGCTTTGTCCCAACAAGAGTCCAAAACCCAACAGTTATCTGTCTAATACAAAAAAAGTAGAAAGAACCAGCAAACCCTAACATCTGACAAGCTGCAGTCTGAGAATAACTGTCAGTTTTTGTAAAGAAAAAATGTAGTGGTTACCAATAAATCATAATAATTTTAAAGGTTAAACTGTCAGGTAATCAGTTCAATACCTTTGTAGTAGAAGTTTTCTTTCAGCTCAAATAATAAACAATTAATATTAATTGTAGCATATTTGTATTTCTCACGTTTAGGTCTCCTTTACTGAAGACTGAGGTCTGTTTTCCCCGACTGTTCAGAGTCACTGAATCGTCTCTAAGAAAAGCTCCTGGAAGTGTTGGCTGAAGTTTTGCCGCAGAACCGTGAAAACACCCAGAATTCCGAGTGTTCCTCACCTTGGCTCACATGTATTTTTGGGGGGCATGACGATCTTGGTCCGGCACGCCGTGACCCCTCCAGCCTGCAGGCGCTCACCCCGCGAGGGATTATCCCAACCACGCCCGGAAAAGACGTGTAAAATTGTGTCGGGCACGAAAATAAAATGACAAAATTTTCAAGGCTGTGCGTGGAGGAGCGTGTTAGCTGTTGGCACGCACACCGCTGTGTAAGCTGATATGTATGTGTGTTTGTGTGTGTGTGTGCGTGCGTGTGTGTAGATGCCCTGTCAGTGGATGGGCCAACTGTGAGGCCGGTGTGAGTCAGTGGGTTTTCAGTCACTCGAAGCTGTGATCACGGCTGATAGCAGGTGCTCTGAGTGGGAAACATGATCGGCTCAACACACTGCAGCTGCATGCTTTAATTGATTAGAGTGAGTTTTATGACAGTAAGGCCTCAGGCATGCAGCCACGGCCAACAATCAGACAGTAGCTTCCAATACCAACACGTTACTCCAGAAATGTCCTGGTTACCCTCTGGACTTATTCTGATATCAACAAGCAAATACAGAGTAAAATGTGAACTATGACCAGATGAGAAAAGGTTACGAATTTTAAAATAACTGCCATTGCATTTTGTAAAAGTATGTCTGAGTCGTTTATGCAAGCGATACATTTTTTGTAATTTTTGTAGTTCTTGTGGCTAATTTTTCAAAGATTACAGCTTTGCTAAAATACAGTTAAATATTTACCAACGACACTGCTCAAGATCAAGCCATGTGAGAGTGTTTCTCGTAGGGATGTAAGAAAAAACTGATACCGATACTGATATTAAGGATGTGAATGACTCATTATTTTGTGAGTCAACATGTCAGAGGCATGAGTCGACAAGTCAATCGACTTGCCTTTTTTTTTTTTTTTCTTGGCGGCGGTGGCAGCAGTGGCAGTTGAGATGCTGAAAGAAACTCACTCACTGTACTCACAACCCAAGCTCAGGGCAAAGAGGAGAGGTTTGAAGCGTCTTTGTGTACCAACTGACTTTGAGGCTTTGCTGCTGCTGTCATCGTCCTGTTTGGGCAAAGTGAGAGGAGAAAACAATTATGATTTTATTCCCAGAGCGCCGCTGAGAAACGAGAAGCCCACATAGCTTTGATATCATCATGATGAGTCACAACATGGCAGGATTAACAGTCAGAGTTCAGGCACTTCAAAGTGTCGTCAGTCCCCTTTGTGTCATCATCACTCATAAACAGATCTTGTTTCAGTTCAGTATCATTTATTTCTCTCTGGAAGGGAGCAACATTTCTGTTTCCCACTCCTCACAGGGAGGTCAGAGGTCACAAGCCAGTGCAAACCACTTGAATGTTGAAGTCAGTGCTGAGGTATTTTAAGTTGCAGTTTCTCTACACTCACTGCTCAAATTATGTCTGTACTGAAGTGAAAGAGAAAACCAGCAAAATCACAGCTTAAATCCAAACTCAGTTTTGAAAATTTAAACATCGGATCAAAGATGCTCAGCGAGGAAGAACTGATGTGGGCATGTGCCTCCTAGAAATAAACCGTGTTTCCATAAACGTATTTGGATGCACATTTTGAAATATCGCATTGGGAATGGTAATTAGAAACAACAAAATTTGGTGGATCCTTCGCAGTCTAACATATCCCAAGATTCATTGCCCGCTGCTGACGATCTTTTCTTTTTTTTAAGCTCACATAACAGAAGAAGTAGCGGCAGTTAGGGGATATGCCTTTAAATGTAAGTATTAAAATAAAAAAGTAAAAACCTTCTGGCTATTTCTTTACATGCACATCTGTTAACTGTGGTGTTATGGTTGCCAAGCGGCAGTACCGGTGCATTGTGATGCGAGGAGCAGTCTGTGACAAAAACAGGAAATGCTCCGTAGGCCACACCGTCTCATTTAACAGAAGTTTCAGATCGGCCGTTGCAGCCGATGAAGAAGTGTGAGGGAGGAGCCTTCGTCGGCTGCGGTATTAGAAGGACGCAGCCCTGAGCTGAGACACAGATACAGTTAACATTTGCTGTTTCTGCTTCAACAACAGGTTTGTGTGGAGTGACGAGGAGACCAAAGTATTCCGAGTTATCTTCCAAAGAACATAGCAACAATTTTAGATGGCAACGGAATGCCACCATGTTTTGTTTCCAGGCTGCAGCTTCTTCTTCTTCTTCTGCTGTTTGTTGCTCTTATGTGTAACGTTGTCTATACTGCCATCTACTGACCAAATTGTGCTTTGCAGCCAAGTTAACTCACTCCAAACCATGTTGGAAACACTCCCGTTTTGCTTCTTCTTTTTTTAAAAAAAAATATCAAAAGGTCTCTTGAAATTCCCCTGACTAATGACATGACTAATGAATAAGTACTAACCTTGGACGTATTAATATAACTATACAGCATGATACAGTCTGTCTGACGGAGTTGGTCTTGCTGGATTTTTTTTTTTTTTTCTTTCAGTCAGCTTCAGACCTCATGATGATTCTATCTGGCACTGGGAGTCTATGACATGCCATGTTATTTGTCCTGTGAAGTCTTGCTACTTCCTGTCATGTTGAGACTCATGAGAGGGATGTTTGAAGCGGTCACTGTGATCACAGTGATACTGTGATGTGACTGAGGATTTTTAACTTGTTTGTGGTTTCAGTTGGACTCACCTGCTACAAATGAGCAATAAAGAGTGGGAGGTTAAGGCTGAATGAAGAGTACATCTGCCTAAAAACTGCTAAAATAACTGATCAGCTGTCAAAGTAGATGTTTAATTTTTGTCATTTAAGTTATTAACTAATTATTTCAGCACAATTTAAAGGTCTGCATTAATGTCATTTGTTATTTTTGTTTCTTTTAAGCAAACTACCGTAGAATGTTTTTAAAATGACAAGAAACTTCTGAATTTTTACCAGGCTTGTAGTGTTTAGTCGTATGTTACAGGTCATTCTTCATCTTTATAGCTTCACTCTGCAGGTGTTTTGTCCTTCACACATCTCACAATCTGACCTTCGACCCTCCCTCTCACCTCTTCTTATCCCTTCCTAATGAAGCTGTACTTGTCCTTGAAGCTGACAGTCAACAACAACCAGAAGATTTAGTGAGATAGTTCTTTTCCTGCTGCCTTCGTCTCTTTATACGATGTGTTTTTCCTCTTCGTCAACCAATTAGAGGAGCTGAGGAGGACAAACTGCGCTCTGGGACTCGACTGGACGTGTCAACAGGTCTGTTTTGATCAGGGGATGAGAGCGTCTTGGTCGCTGAGCTTAAAGGATTGAGGAAGAATGTAAATTCAGCTCTGCATCGGTGAGGGGTCACTGAGGACAAAAGGGGAGGGGTCGGCCAGACTAAGGTTACTGACAGAGAAGTACCAAAGTCAAGGGTAAAGTCTGAGCAGGCTGTAAACAGCACACAGATGTTCATGATCACGTCAGCCTTTGGTCCTGCAGATCACAGCTTTCGAAAAGCTGAGGATTTTTCATTAAACATTTTAAATGATCAGATGCAGGAACACACTGACATTTGCAGCTTTGATAGCCTCAGTTTGAAGTTTTTTGTGGAGTTGATTCTGCTGTTCATTCTCAGTGCCTCGGATTAGTAACAAGCTAACAGGTGAATCTAGACTTGAGATTCCTCATTGTGCTGATGTTACTGTCAGCAGCGAACAAGCTTCCCTTCATCCACCAGTTTTACATCTTTGTGTTGAAGCTCAGTCCTCACTCATGTTTCTTCTTTGATGGATTGGGGTTGTGATCATCTGTAAAGCTCAGTTCACTAGTTTCTGCCTTTTTTAAATAAAGAACAACATAAGCGTGTTTTTTGTTTCAGTTTTCTGATTCAGGACACCTGTTTGCTCTTCGAACTCAACATTTCTAAATTTGTGTTTTGAAAAGTGGAGATCAGTTAATATTTTTGTTTGGACCTTGGGCTTCAGCAACACAGGGAAGGACACTAGATATTGTTGCCTTACGTGCAATACCATTCGTATTTTTAGTGTCATTTAGAAATCTTGCAGCTAAGTCTAGGCAATAAATCGATTCTAAATCAAAATTAGAATTAATTTTTTGGACAATATTTTAAAAATGAAAATCGTGAAAATTGATTTTCCCGTTAAATAGGGTGAATATGGGAGCCTACAGCTCACTCTCAGCTCTGGGCTCTTACTTTTTGAAAGTGAAGTTTCGTGAAAGTCAGGCTGGCTCTCTATTAACTCTAATTGGGGGATTCATCTTTATTTGATTAAACCTTTATTCAAAAAGAAAGTTTTATTTTAGTTAAAGCTGGGTTTGTACCCTATTCCCAATAGGAAAATTCATGTTTGTTTGAAATAAAAACAATATATTTGAAATAGTTCCCTTGTCTTTTTTTGTTTAAGGAGAAATTGAAATTTGAAATTAAAATTGAAAATCAAATGTGGTATGCAAAAATATGTGATTTTATTTTCAGGCCATACTGCCCAGTCCTACCTGCAGCACAT
>JAPZDX010000022.1:25388618-25407858 GCA_029783625.1 Naso annulatus | reverse complement strand
GTTCTAACTGGGTTCAGTCTTTGCTTACCGAGTTAGCAATGTCAAATGCTTGTGCTTTCTTAATGAACATAAAGTGCAGGCAATGATAATTAAGGGGATTTGTGTTTACAGGTTTGCACTAAAAGTTCAACTAATTTGAATGATGTGTATAAACCGGTCAGTATGGTTTACAGTTTGGGGAAATGGGTGTGTCTTTTAGAAGATGGCATTATGCATTAGGATATTAAGTCTATAAGTCTGGTAATAGTGTGTAAGCAATTGAGAAAAACTGTAAAACGTCAGTTTGTCTGAATGCAGCTGATTTCTGTTAGAGAACCATGAAAATTGTTCATCTAACAAACACTGTAACATGTATCACACTGGTTAAAGCAGCTACCAGAGGTTAGCATTAGCATATTATCCTTACTACTAGTATTTATTATCAAACTGTAAACTTGTTGGCTAGCTGAGAGTTCAGGCTAATAGAGGCAGAGCTGAAGATGAGATGCGACTTGTCTGTATCACAGGAACGTAAGATTAGAAATCCACTTGATGATCAAACTTAAGAATGCACAGACACAACAAGCTGCTCCAGCTGTTTGCTGTTTGATTCCCTCTGATGTTTATCCAGATGGTTCAAATGTTCTGCAGCAATCATAACGTAGTTCCCTCCGTCTCCAACAGAAACGACCTCTGTACCTCACCAATGACTATTTCTACACCAACATTGATGAGACGCCTTTCAGGTGAATGAGTTTTTTGTTTGTTTGTTTTCAAGCATTTTAAACAACTTTCAAGGTGAAGTCAGAGGTTCCAAACTGATGTTAGATTTGATGTTACCAGAACACTGAAGTGAATGTTTGAGTTTGTAAAACTGTGCTGTCAAAGGAGAACATACACAAAATAGATCCTTGGTTCGTCGTTCAGTAGTTTGGCTCTTATGTTAATTACACTGATGAAATATGTACATCATAATTTTCTTCCCAACTTTTTTAACTTTGAAAAGAAATGAATAAAAACTTTCTGACACAAACTGATACAAATTTACAGATGCTTTTGTCAAATGAACAAAATTTGAAAACATTTTTATTTCAGTATTATTTAATAGTGTTTTTGTACAAATCATCTTTCAGTTGCACAGTAATTACTTAAAAAATTAAAAACAAAAAACAAGGTAACATTTAAATCTGATAAAGTTATTTTTGGATTTAAATGGTTCTTTCAGTTAATCTCATAAGAAAAAAAAACAAAAAACAAAAAACCCCCAGAAAATTTTAAAATGACACCATCAGTATTCAGGTATCAGTCGCTCTCATCGTACCTGCACAGTAAACTTGACCTACAGGAAACAGTCCCAAAACTTTTCTTTCCTGTCAATAAATTCAGTTGTAACTGTGTGATTTTACCACAAGAGTGCAGCATTGTGCAACAAATATGATTAAATGTAGCTGCGTTCAGAGGTTTGAATGTCTCATGTGCTCTCTGTGTGTCCGCAGCTTTGGCATGGTGCTGACGCGGGGTCACGGGAAGCTGATGTTTGTGGGAAACGTGTCTGTGGAGGAAGGTACAATTTCCCACAATTCCCTGCAGCTCAGAGCCTTAATTAACTCCTATATCAGATGTTGCAGTTTGACGCTCAAATACAGCATGTGTAGATGCAAAACTGGTTTATTCATGCTGAGGAAAAATAAACCTGTACACTCTATCACATTTCCTCAGCAGCACAGCAGCCTGTAAAGTGAAAGGCAGTAAATCTGCATGTTTTTATGTCTGTCCTCTCCTCTGCAGGCCTGCATGATCTCACCTCCCCAGACCTGACCATTGCCTCTGAGTGGTTCGTAAATGTGAACTGTTATTTAAAACTTAGGATCTCAGCAGGATGTGACATTTGATCCTGGTTTGATGAACCTCTTTTTGTCCTCAGGACCTACTGTGAGACGGACATCGACCCCAGCCATCGAAAATACTCACAGCTTCAGGCCGCCATCCGCTACCTGCTTGGCAAGGAGCCCGACCTCGAGTGTAAAACTTTCATATTAACATAACAGACCTGTGACATTTCTGTGTTTGTTCACTGTATTAGCTCTATTTTGTGTTTTTAAAAACTGGCCACAACATTTAAAGCCTCTCTGAGGAGCTTTTATTTTGTGTTGACTGTAGCAACTCATACTGACAAAAGTGGTACTGCTTCCTGACAGAGATCTTGTCTAGTACGAGCATTTGTTCTGGAAGAGAGTGATCACAAAATATGAAAAATTATTGAAAGAAAAATCTTCTCCTGCTTCCAACCATGCATAGTAAAAAAAAAAAAAAGAAAACAGCGGATCGATCATGCTCTCAAACAACAAATCATCTCCTCTGGTCTGTGTGCCATAAAGCGTTTCATAGCGTTTCCACTGACTGAGTGGACCAAGCAAAGTCACTGTAGAAGACAAAATAATAATCTCCAGTCTCCTCGCCGATGGTCTCATTTGCTGGTGCAGGTAAGAAGTGAAGCATCAGGATTAAATTTAGACGCTTCATAACCAGTTAAAAGTTTCTCCTAGAGACTTTAACAATTTGTTGCTCTGAGTGACTGTGACTGTTTGTTTTTTCTTTACCATGACTTAAATGACACCTCTGTTTGACCTGGCCTGTCCGTTGCCTAGGTGACGAGGTGTTGCTGCAGCAGACGCTGTTTGACGCTGTTGTCACGGCTCCACTGGAAGCCTACTGGAACGCCCTGATGCTCAATGACAGGTGAGACCCGAGATACGGAGTGCATTTAGATTTTATTATTTAATATTTAAAACATTCCAGGCTCAGTTCACCCAGAAACACGCAAATACTAAATAAAAACATCATGCTGCAAAAGCGGTGAAAAATGTTCCTGTCAAAGATAAAATAAACAGCAATGAGCCATCGCTCAGCAGATGTTCACCTCTGACCAGTGATGGAGGAAGTATTCCTTCATGACTGCAGTAAAAATACTAATGCCCCACTGCAAAAATACTTTGTTGCAAGTAAGAATTACACATCAAAAATGTTTTGTCAATAAAAGTCTGCAATACCAAGGTCAGCCTTCATAATATCAGCTTGATAATAGAGCTGGGCGTTGGGTAGGCTCGTGATTAATGAGCACTGTGACAATCGATCGTTTCATTTGTGTAGTGTGTCATAATGGATGACAACTGATGTTGCATATAGGACGCCTCATGACAGAAAGACTAGCATGTTGGATTTTTTGTTTACCTCCCATGATGGCCTGTCAGTAGTCGTAGTCAATGGCGAATGCTTCCTTGCCTGTGATGTCACACATGTCGTGAACCGCCAATGAGGATTGATTGGGGAGCAACGTGTAGTCTGTCATGTCTCTCAGCCATGACACGGCGAGAATTTATGACTCTCTAATCGCCTAATCTGACACAGTGAACATTTTAACAGACAAAAATATTGTGTAGTCTGACCTCAGCTTAAGTTTAATTAAGAAAATCTCAGGACTGCTGTCTAGTTGAAACTGTGCCACTGAGGTACGAGAGTGTGTGGCAGGTAATGAGTGCTGACATGAAACTGTTCCCAAGGTGGAAGTGAAACACGGGCGCCTCAATGAAAACCAGGAATCATGACTGAAGAATCATGTAACACCTGTAAATTATCAACATACACTTTTACTGTGACCCATCGATCAATATTAGGTCAAGTCAAATTTCACCTGTTTTTAACCACACAAAGTGACAAGTTAACGTGACAAGTTGTACTATAATTGGTGACAGAATGCGCATATAGAACTCTTATTTATTAGATATTTAGAATAAAAGTCGTCAGGTCTGTTCTCTGTGATCTCATGAGATTATTGTGACTCCTGCATTCATTTTAAAGCCTCTGGGAACCCAAATCATCAAAAACTTTATTAATATATAATTTAAGGTCTTACATACATTATAAAAAGCATCAAAAATTTTCAGATATTGGCCTCAATCCAAACTTGAAACATTGTCATTTTAAGTTTTTCGCAGTTGGGTTAATTTGGTTATCTGCGATTTATATCACATAACATGGATAAAGTCAATCAAAAATTTAAAGTCTGATGTCCGTTCATACAAAACCACTCTGCTCTGCTCCGCTGTCATCCAAGCTAGCTATAAAATTATTACTAAAGCATATGTCATCATGCAAGAAAGGCAAAAAGCAAATGAATTATGGTTGAAGTTCAGAAATTTCATGACTGTAAGTGTACGATATGTGTGTGTGACAAAAAATCCTCTTAAACCTCTTCAAGTTGTCTTAATGGGATTTAAGGTGGACTGATTCATTCCTGGCGTTAACTCATGCATTGAACAAAATGCAAGAAAACGTTCCATCTTAAAAGATGCATCTGACCAGCTCAGTGCATGACTTTTTTTTTTTTTTCACCAGAAACATTCAACTAGTCAACATGAAAAGGCAGCAAAACGTCCTTTTGTTTTTGTTCCATGTTTTAAAATACTACGGAAACTTTTCAGCCAGCGTTTAATCTCTGCATAGATCATCGGTTCATCAGTTAACTTTCTGTCTGAAGTGACGGCTGAACGAGCCGGCAGCTGGGGTTCAAGGAGCTGTCAATCAAAATGTGATCTGCCACACCCACACAGTCTGGAGAAATGTTATTACCCCCAAAATAAGCTTTTTTTGAGCTATGTTTTCTAATAGTTGGGAACATTTATTTTCACTCAAACTTTTGTAGATACTTAATGAGACACTCAACTTTGATAAGTTCGTGCATGTGTACTATTTCAAGACAAGCTTCCAGAGGCTTGAAGGCAGGATTTTCCTGTTGGAGCTGGTTAAGCTCATTTTGAAATATTTTGTATCAGAATGCAACTAATGATTCTTTTCATTTTGGATGAATCTGCTGATTATTTTCTAAATCAAGCCATTGTTTGATTGATTTGTAAGAATTCTAAAAATAGTGAGAAATGTTGTCACAATGGGTCAGAGCTCGAGGTGGCGCCGTCACGATGTTTGTTTAGTCCAACAAATAGTCCATAGCACCACATTAAAAACACGTGTGTGTGTGTGTGTGTGTGTGTGTGTGTGTGTGTGCAGGGTGGAGCCAGGGATTGAGACGGCCTTCCTCGGCACTCGTGCCGGCCTGATGAGAATCATGAGATATGCAGGCGTGGAGTCCAGAGTGGCCAAGTAAGACTTGAAACAGGTTTCATCACAGCTTGTGTCAGAAGAGTTTAAAGAGAAAATCTGCTCAACATCTGACTTATCATGCAGCAAAAGAAACAGCTGAAGCTCATTATTATCACGATGATGATGATTAATTGATGCATATTGATGGTCATTGAGCAGATCAATACAAACAGTCCGCAGCAGCCTCATAGAAAACCTGCCATAGCGTTGTTCACATATTCTTCCATCCTCTGGAAAAAAGCACAATTTTCCAGACTTGATAAATTATTTAAAAGTTCATTTCTGCAGAAAGTTTCAAAGTAAAATGTTGTCTGAAGTTAATTTTGCCCCCAACAGACGTTTTCTAACCCCGACTGATAAAGACAACCTTTTCACCATTGATCACTTCCCTCTGTGGTACCGCCTGGCTGTGGAAAACACTCCCGGAAAGTTCTACTACTACCCCATCAATGACAAAGGTCCGTCTCTGCAGCCCTCAACACCTTTTCCTTTTAGTGCATTAATGGATAATTACGTATTTTTGAAGTGGGGTTGTATGAAGTACTTATGCGTAATCAGTATATTCACCAGAAGTCAGCATTGTACTGTTGCAGACGGCGTCAGCAGAAAAACATTTTTTGGCCACTCATAGTAATGTTTACCTAAAAAATCAGTATCTATTCAATTGTACGCTAAATTTAGGATTGTTTTCACAGCTTTAGTTTGCTGCCAGACAGCCATTTATTTTGGCACATTTTATTTTGGTTCATACCAAAGACTATTAATCTGGTACTCCATGCCTCCCTGCTTGGCGTTCAAAGGTTGGACCGGGGCTAGGTCGCTGCGACATACCAGCATCATGTCCAGGGAGTGTGCTTGTTCATCAAGTCATCTCACACTACAGAAACAGAAGATAGGCTCCTGGTCTATGGACCTTCACGGCTCTCAAATTCTACTCACTTCATTTATTTAACTGTAGTGGCTTCTGCCACGCACCACATCGGTCCTGCTGTTTGGCTCAGACGGTAGCGAGACCAGACTGAAATAAACGTCTGTATTGCAGCAAACTAAAGAGATGAAAAAATCCTAAATTTAGTGTGCAATTGAATAGATAATGATTTTTTGGGTAAGCATTTATACATGCGGCTAAAAATCATTTTTCTGCTGACAGTGTCTGGAGCAGTACAATGCTGACTTCCAATGCAGTGATTTCTCCCCCTGACCTCCATCTGCAGAAGGTCGTAGAGTGACAAAGCATAAGAACCTCACACAACCCCACCTCAGAAATACTGAACTGTCCCTTTAAATATGTGCTAAATCACCTGATCATGAGGTAAATCTTCTCTCCACAGGAGTAAAATATTTTGTAGCGACGACAGCAGTGACGGTGTCATCTGAAGGAAAGACGGCCGTGGCTGGAGGTGAGTCACTCTGCTGCAGCTCTGATTCAGAGACAATCACGTGAAAAACCTGAACAAACTCCTCCCGTCGCACAAAAAAAACAAACTATCCCTGATCCACGCACCGCCCTTTTGTGCTCCCCACATTAGTTAGAGCCAGAGTCTGTGCAGTAGAGCCATGTTAAGGTCCCACCCGTACAGCCACCTGACTCAATCACAGGCTACGTTTAGCTGTCAGTCATGATGATAAAAGAATCAAATAGCAGATGAAAATCTAACTTATCAGAAAAATGAACACTTGAACAAACACCAGTGAAAGTTTCATCTTGGAGTGAACTTCTGTGGAGTGTGCTTGGAAAGAAGTCTGGCAAAGTGAGACAACCAAAATCCAAAAATGTCTTCACAAGCTGTTAAGGCTGGTAAATAGTCACATAGATGTTGTTATATTGTGTTGTGATTGAGGTTCCAACCCACCATGCATCGTGGAAAGAGACAAATAAATGTTTTTCGCTTGAAATTGCATCACACAATGACCGCGAGTACATACAGGACAGCTGGACCTACAGCGTACTTCCTGCTTCTCGCTGAAGAGGACAGATGTCTTCTGACAGCAGAGCTGCACAAAGCATCATCCCAAACAGATGGGTGGCAGCTTCTTTTCCACATGTGGGCTAAATTTGGCATTTTTTAAAACTCATGTCAAAGACACCACTGGTCCTGTTATGTTGCTTTGTCAGTTGAAGTGTAGTATATGTCCTAACAGACAGCTAGTCTCACCCATGGCTCCCTTCCCACCCATTGGATAATCACTTTTTCAGCCGGGAGAATCACAGTTTCACAGCGCCATGCCAGACCAAGAGAATCAGGTCCTCTCAGTGGTGTGGGCGGAGACTCTGGTCTGGGTCCAGGCTAAAACCAGGGGGTGTTTTGGCTTCAGTTTTGAGTAATTTTCCTTTCATTCATCTTTATTGACCAAATTGTGTTGGGGTTCTTGGTGCCGCAACTTAAAACCATGGTGGAGCTCAGTCTGTGTGCTTATAATTTCACTTATGGGCATGAAATGAGCCAAGCTAAAGTGTGTGTATGTGTGTGTGTGCGTGTGTGTGCGTGTGTGTATGTGTCATGGTGCCAGGTTAGAAAAGATTGTTAGCTGCGTGCAAAGACCTGGTCTGTGAGAAGCAAAACTTAACTAACAACTTGACAAAGCCAACTATTAACAATCTAAATACAGTGATATCCCATCAACCTCAAACCGTCCAGAGAATTCAATGCATAACCAAGATTAATGGTCCTGTGTTTAGCCGTGCTAAGATGATGCCATATGGGCCCATTACCAGTCCTTGAGGGAGGATGCCGGTGGTTCCTTGTCTGGTGATCCAGGCTGGGTAATGTTGGTCCCAAAGTTGAAAAGTATTGTCCTAGCTGGTTGCTGGTTGCTCAGTAGAAACCTTGCAAAGTAAGCAGCTCTGTACTTACCCGGTGTTCCTCCAGTTTTGAAGCTAGCTAGCCGGCCTTGGTACGGCTGCTGGTGCTAACTGCTGTGGTGCTACACAGGATCTTGCTGCTGTAGGGAGAAGTTCTCTTTGTTTGCTGGATCTCAGCAGCTTAAGAGCGGAAGAAAATCCCTGGAGAGGAGATCAGGGGAAGAGCTTGCTGAAGAAGCCAGGTGGGAAGAGCTCTGAAGCTCTGGAGATGAGCTTAGGGGCCAAGAGAGGGAGAACCTCATGAGAGGTCTCTGGAGACAAGAGAAATAGCAAGGAGGGTTTTGTTGCCCTGGTCAGGGATGTCAGTCCCACTGACCAAAGGTAGCTTGCAGCTGGGTCTCTGACATGTCTTCACACCTAAATGTAAAGATCTGGAGGACTGTGAGGGTTTTTCAGTCCATAGATCCTTTTGTGGTAGATGAAGGACATGTTCACTCAAAAACAATTCCACTGAAATCCCCAAAATGAACACCTGCATCCATGGATCCCAACATATGTCAGTAAAAAACACTGCAGATGTGTGGCCATGTTGATTGCACTCCTCATATGAAATGGTTTTATATTATTTATTTTATGTTAAATCGGTTAAAGTTCCAATCATCCCCACTGAGAGCTTTCAACCAAAGATGTCCACGGTCAACATTGAGAGAATGATTTGACGATATTACATGAAATTTATAGTCTTTTTTAAAAGTTTTGGGATTCTGGCATCTCACTGAGCAAACAACACTTGTTTACCACTCAGAGCTTTTTTAGCAAACGTCACGCACAGTCCAAATTGTGTGACATTAGTGTGACGAGTCTGATAATTCATCTGTACAGTCGGTGTTCAGAACACAAAATGTGAAAGTACAGTTGCAGATAGTTTTTTTTTTTGTCTGCGGGACATCTTGCAGGTTTTCTGTTGGTCCTGAGAAGTCTGAAATCAAATATAAGAATTTTAGGTGTTGTGTAGCATTTGTTCACAGCTTTTAAATAAAAAAATACAGTTTAGATAAATATAGAGTTTATTACTTTTAGCATGATTAACAGTCCTTGAGTTGAACTTAAGACAGTGTTTAATGTGCTTATCACAGACAATATGGATGAAGTAAATGAAAACACATGGAAGTTACAGTTTATGGAGGCTGATGCTCTCACACACTTTCAGTTAGTGTGTCATACTTTGCTACTTTGAGGTTATCTGAACTGTTTGTATGTGCTGGACTAAAAGCCATTGTAGCTCAAAGCTTGCCCTCCAGGTAGCAGTACAGCTCTAGTTTTGTTTGAATCCAGCTGACCCCAGTGATTAATCTTAAAGCAGCATTTCCCTGATGGCAGCAAGACTCTCACATGGCATTAATTGTCTATTATTTGGAAAGAAATTCAACAGAGCATTCACCTAACGAAGAGACAATCAACAGTTTCTCAGTGTGGGGAAGTTAAAGGGTATAAAATACATAAAACTGATCAAAAAAACAGCCAGAAGATTTGTGCAGGAAACAACAGGAGAAATGTCACTTTTCACAGATTCACAGACTTTTTCATGTTTGTACTTCTGAAGCTTGTGCTTGTTGGGCTGAGATAGAAAACAGACAGTTGAACAATACTGGATAATTATAATATTTTTTAAGAAAAAACAAAAACACAGATGAAGGGAAGTCAAGGTGCAGAAGTGCCAAACAGCAGCTTCAGAGGAGTTTAAAATCTGGCTGGGATGCAGCACAGGGAATAACAATTCACAGAGCATCAATACATTAAAAGAAGAGCTGCAGCATTCCAGTTTCACTGAATCTGTTCCGGTCCATTAGCTGTGCAATCAGTCCCCGCCAAGAGATTTTTACAGCACAATCATAGAGCTGCAGGGTTTCTCTCCAGACATTGTCTCATCATTGACGAGAGCCGAGGAGCAAAAGCAGCCAAAGCGTCCTGGAAGCATCTAAAATCAGTAAAAAGCAGTGGGTCAGAAGCTGCTGATTCGATACCCGTGCACAATACCGCAGGTGTCTTTGGGCAACATCTCGACTGGTGAGGTCGGAGATGACATTTGTCCATCCTCCAGGTCTGTCTCAGCTCCGGATTCAGCCATCAGAGGCTGGCCGCGGTTCTTCATCTCTCTCTGGTAACGCGCCATCAGTGAGGCATAGACACAGCCATACGTTGCTGCAACCACCATCATGACGCAGACTGTGCCACAAATTACACCTGCAACTATTTGCGTTCCATGAGCTCGGCGGACACTGATGGGCCGATAACGCTGGCGAACACATTCCTCATTGCTACTGATCCGGCCAGGCGGGCAGGGAGGCCGGGTGGCATAACCTGATGCACCTTCCTTGGTTGGATTCTGCAGGCAGTGGCTGAACATCTCTGCTGGCACGCTGCGGATGTCCCTGCCCTTCAAGTCCCCCGGGAGACTGCACCGCATTGCATCTACCTGCCCATCTATAAAACAGACGGAGATGGAAAGCAAAAAAAGAGATGGAGAGGAACAGAGAGGGGAAAGGTAAAGGAGACGGAAGGATTAGGAGAGAAACGGGGAGAGACGGGAGGATTGAGGAGAGATGGAGGTCATCATATTCTTAGATGTCTTTGCTCAGCACACATCCATCCTGCAGAGCTGAGATTAATTGCTTCGATTAGACAGCTTTTGAAGTACAGACTCACAATACAAAGAGATTCACTCCAGTACAGCTTTAAAGCACTGTAAGACAACTTGCAAACTATCAACTTCACAGTATTTGAGATTTAGAGAGGCCTGCTAACAGCTCTGCTCACCCCTGTAAATCAACCACTCCATCCAGTGCTTGAAGTCCCTCAGCTTGCAGTCACACTCCCAGGGATTTCCTGCTAGCTGGAGCTGCTGTAGACCCACCAGAGGCTCAAACGTGACTCTCTCGAGGGCCACCAGTCGGTTACTGGCCAAGGACAGCCAGGCAAGTCTCGGGAGTGGATCCAGCAGGCCCTTGGGCAGCCACAGGAGGCCGTTGGAGGACAGATCGAGCCCTCGTAGCCGCCACAGCCCCTGGAAAACCTCCTTGCTTAGACCAGCGTTTCCTTGACTTCTATTAAATCCCTGGAGGACTTCAGTGCCATTGTTAGGGTCAGAGGTTACTAGGCGCACCCCGAGGTAGTTAGAGGAGAGGTTGAGCCAGCGCAGTCCGCTCAGGCCAGAGAAAGCTCTAGTCTGCAGGGAGGAAAACTGGTTCTGGGAAAGATCCAGAAGCTCCAGGCTGCTGAGGTTGGACAGTTCCGTCGTGCCCAAAGAGGAGAGGTTGTTCCGGGGTACACGGAGGATCAGAGAGTCCTGGCTGAGTAGTGCTAGGACAGGTGTCAGAGACAGGAGGCCAACAGCGGAGCAGTCAGTGGTGTTACCATAGCAGGTGCAGACACCAGGGCAGCTGTGGACCGGGCCCAGCAGTCCCAGTAGAACCAACACCAAACCGGACAGGACTGCACAGACTGCAAGACGTGGGAAACAAATACAACAACATTATTCAAACAATATGCAGAAACAACTGGACTATGACAACCCTGTTTGTAATGCTGTTGACTCTTGAACTGGGACACTGTTTTGTTTGCCTGAATGTTGTTTTGTTCCTGATTTGTATCTCTGATTCTTTGAGCTTATGAGGATTTAAATGAACTTAAATCTCAAAAGTCACAGGACAGAAATAAACATTTTAATCTACTTTGACTGACTGTAAAAATTTATTTTGATCAGTCAAATTTCTGCCTTAGGACTACATTTCCAAAATGAAAAATAAATAAATAAATAAAATAAAAAGTTTTCTGATTGCTTTTTGATGAGATTTTTCAACACAAACTTTGTTTGGGAATTGGAAAGGAAGAAGTCAAAACAGCAATGCAACACTAACAACTGAGGAACTTGTTGAAGAAAAATGAGCTACAGCTGTTTTAACCTGTGGAGTCTTCATGGAAGCAGATTTCATATTGCACTCTATAGCCTGAATGTAGTTGATATATTCAGGTTATCAGCTAAAAGCATCTGTAAATCTTTATAGTTTGAGGAATGAAGCATCTGCCAGAACTCACCCAGACTCTCCAGGTGACTTCGTCCACACTGGTCCAGGTTCTTCATGTCTGTCACATTGAATCTCCTGCAGATTTAGGCTCGCACCTGGCTGTTGTTCACATCAGTGTCCACCTGAGGAGAACATTCGGGACAACAAAGAATAAATGCATGAGATAAGATGAGAGTGTTACATCAGAATTAATGGACATTTGAAAAGTTTTTCTGTAAATTGTATTATCACTGTTCCTCAACATTGACACAAAAAAGGATTCTGGATTGATTTTTCAGTCTATCATCAAGACACAAAACAGTTTTCTTGTCCAAAATAGCAGGTGATAAACATGATTTAAGAGTTCACGCCTGCTTTGCTTATTTGCCTCAAATGTTTAAAGAAGCTTTTTTAGTGTAAGATAAGTCAAGGACAACATGCGCACCTCTTGCTAATTTAGGAGTGCAGGGAGTAAAGTCCCCCAGAAAATTAAATTCAGTGTAAGAAGTGGTGATTCCCGCACACACTTCTTTACCTTGGAAGTTCAAGGTAACAGTTCAGTCACAAAGACCTTTCTACCATTAAACTGATATGTAAGAAAGTTTGTCAATGACACTGAAAATGGACGAGTCAAACCAAGCACCACCCAACTCAGATTACATCACACACCAGGTGGAGCTTTCATTCATCTGTTGCGTCAAATTAAATCCCCTCTGCCACTGACTTCTCTAAAGGTGTTTTCACACCTGTATTGTTTAGTTCAGTTGAATTAAACTCTGGTTCAATTTCCACCTTGGTGCGGTTCGTTTGTGTTGGATTGAACACAGTAATCAAACTCGCCGGGACCAAAACGACCGGACCGAGACTTGTTTGAAGAGATGGTCTCAGTCCGGTTACAAACGAACTCTGGTTTGTTTGGTTTCATTTCGTATGAACATGATCTGACCTCGATTGCTCCAACTGCAGGAAGAATTGCTCATTTTTGGACTAAACCAGCTCCTGTAGCCAGCTGTGCTGTGCATTACGGGCTGAGGACGACTTCACAAACAGCAATTTGCTGTGACACAAACATGAACTGATGGTTCACCTGAAGCAGCGATGAGATACGTTGCCTTGACGTGCGTTCCAATGTGCTGTTTTGTTTCCATATTTTGGCCCAAACAATGGCTGCGGTTAGAATCAAAAGCCAAAAGAACCATGTGCCAAAACCCACATGATTTCTGACCAGTGAACGGATTGACAGCTCCCACATGGATTCTGTTAAAACATTGCGGTTCATTTGAAAATTTGCCTGTGTGAAACCAAAGAGAAAATGTAAATGAGTTGCCACTCATCTGCGTATTGGAACCAAATAAACCAAACTACCAATTTGAAAAAAATCCAAGAGTGGAGGATTATCAGACTAAAGATGGAAACAAAGTGTCATGAATTGGCTGTCCATCTGATATCAAGTCCTGCAGGCCTTATGTCTTTGGCTTTTTATTTTAAGAAATATTTTGTTTATGCTGGGATTATATTCAGGAGAGTTTTGTGTTCGTCCGAGCCCTGAAGTGCTCCATCTGTCAGTCACCTCACAGTCTATGAGAAACGAAATGTGAGCAGAGTGCTTGACAACAGAAATGGCTCCTTCTATTTCACTGCAACAGTGCAAAGGATAATCCTTTATGAGCTGTGTTTAGATTTACTTTGCTCTCTCTCAGCTGTTACACATGCCTTTACTTTCATTCATCTCACTTGTAAATGAAAAATCTTCCCGCTTACACTCCGTGTTTTCGCTTTACATCTGGTCCAGGGATTTAAACGGATGATATTCTCTTCACGAGCCCGTTTCTCAAACCTCTCAGCTGCCATAAAGAGTGCAACTCAATATACAAGATTAAGTGCAGTATTTCGTGTGCACTGATTAAAAAACATCAACAGCTTAGTCTGTGGCAGGGCTGAATTACAGTATATTGGCATTACAGGCCAGCGTTGTGCTGTAATTCACAGCATTTCGCTTGTCCTCAATCCCTTTCATTCTTTGCTTTTCTCGCTCGGAGAACACACAAGAAGCTTTGATGAAGTGAAATAATCCTCTGTGTTTTCATCCAGCAACGCCAACACCGGAGGAAAAGTCGATGCCAACTTCTGTTTTCTAAACACCCACTCACAATTCCTGTATGCTGCAGATAGAGTACATTGTCAGCATTGTTTCACACATGCAAGCAAGCAGCATGTTTTTATTTTTTGATGATTCGTTCATTTTTAATTCACTATTTTTCCTCAGTTTGACACATCTCTGTCAGTAAGGGTCACTCAGATATGCATGGGGGGGGGTTATGAGATAAAGCTGCAGAGTGAGGGAAAAAAGTGCCATCACTCTCTGGTCTGTAGCGGCTAGAAAGAGCCGAGAAAAGCTGCCTCAAGGTTGTCTTTTATTGCAGGCCCTTCTTTTGTTAACTTGGCACAAAGATGCCAGTCACTCTGCTGAGGACTGCGTGAGGGAGGAAGGTGCCTTCAGGCCACAACTGACATTACAAAACAGGAGAAATTACAATGCAGGTAGAGGAGGGAGGGAGGGGAAGGATGTGAGGGGAAAAATGTGACTGCTATAGAAAAATTGACGTCACTTCAAATCATCAAGAGACCAGTTTATCTGCAGTTTCACACTTTATACTCAACAGAAAAAATCTACTTTGTATGGTTGAAAGCTCAGAACAACCTAGGTTCACATGTTGTGGTCAATAGAGCGGTAAAGAGATGACAGATTTTTGTAGCCAACAAAAAGCTGATGGGATTTTGATCTTTGAAAATCAGCTCTGTGACGATTTTGTTCACACTTTGTTCAGCGTGATAATCTTCACAGATGAAATGTAACTGAAATCGTCAGAAGCAAAAAGCTATTGTTAGGCTATAAACAAACTCTATCATGGTCACATGACTTAAACTTCACCACCCTAAAGCGTACAACTGCTGATTTGATTAAGCGTGCTTACTTTTCCAAAAAACTGTCTCTGCTTATGCTGAGGTCAGACTACAAGATGTTTTTGTGTGTTGAAATGTTCACTGTGTCAGATAAGGCGATTAAAGAGTCATAAATTCTTGCCATGTCATGGCCAAGAGACATGACACGCTGCTCCCGATCAATATCTGGGAGCCTGTGTTTAGCCTGTCTTTACAACAGACCGTATTTCAGGTATTTAACCAAAAACCTATTCAAACAATACAGAGACTTTGAGACGAAGGAACAGGAAGTAAATCTATAAAGAAGAAGGAAGTCTGAGCCTGAACTGCAAACATGTACAACAGAAATGGACTGTGGTTCAGAAAATGTTCAGACAACAGCAGACTTGGAATATATTTCATAAGGCATCGACACCAGCCTTTCTTGTCCTTAAAGTATGAGGACTTGTTGGCTGGTATCTGGTCCAGTGCGGGTTAATATTCCATTAAACGGTGAAAGAAAACTCACTAACTCCGATCAGACATTGAGTGACAGCTGTCAGTCACATCGGGTCGGCAGAAGCCTGTAAGAAGATGAGTGCGGCCTTTATCAGACCCCAGAGTATCTCATGAATAGGATGAACTCTGATCCCTCTCGCTGTCTGATTGTTATAACAACAGATGGATGCTGAATAATGTTACACATTGTGAAATCAGGAGAAGGGATTTACAGAAAAACATGATCGCGTCTTACATAAATCCTACAGATGGAGCTGAATAATAAAAACAAAGTCCACTCCGACATCTTCATTGAGACGCTTTTACCATCAAAACACTCCACACACACACACACACACACACACCGTCACATGCTTACACACACTCAAACACAGTTCCAGCTGCGAGCCCGGGACCAAAACAAAAGTAAATGTAGGGGTCGGTACGTCCTCTCCTGTTATCAAGAGCTGAAGTTGCTCCTGGCTGCTTTTCTGCTATTCTCCATCAGTCACCTTATCTATTCGTCTCTCTGAGCGAGCCGTCCTCTCTGCACTACTTTGCGTCTTGGACTTTTTAGGACACCTCAGAGAGCACAGAGGCTGCTGCGTGTAGGTCGAGGATGTCAGAATCACCAAAACTCAAACTCCACTCTGCAGGTTTATACGTAAAAGACAAACCTCCAACTTTCAGGTCGAGGAAAATCATGAGCTTTTGACTTAATGAATCTCAAACTGTGTTTTGTTTGGTTTTATTTTAGGATGTAGACTATGCTCTAATCTAAAGAGCCTTATGAAATATAAGTTTGACGATGGCTGCATTTAGCAGCCTACTGACGAGGCCCGGGTCTTAAAGTCTTACAGAGCCAGATTTGAATGTCAGTTTGTCTTTCCACTTCATTTGTTCCGACTTAAACATCTTAACAGCTGTTGAATGGATTGTCTTGAAACACGTTACTCCAGAGGATCTTAATGACTCTAATGATGTCCTTTTTGTACCTATATCGCCACCAGCAGGTCAATCATATCACTTGTTCAGTAAAATAACTCAGCATCTGCCATCAGCGTCAGCTGTTTTAGAGTTGGACTGATACCAGTGCTAGCATCGAAAAATGCCTCCGATACTGCTAAAAATGCTGGTATCAGTGAGTACGCCAGTCTGTGCACCGTTCCAATATCATGTGATTTATTAGCGGCTATACGGTACCCAGCTACTTCCCAGTTAGCTTAATTGGCTCTGACTGATATTTAAGAGTGGTGAAGAAGAAAAGAGAGAGTTGACACAATTAGCAAAATGTCCATAATTTGCAATATTTTACATCAGAAAGTCCCACCAGTAAAAAGGTGATGTGTGAGGAATTAGATTTTCCATGATTTCTGTTTTTAAGTTGCTGTTGCACTTCTGTTTTATAGCGTTCAATTTTAATCCTTTTATTTCACTAAATTATGATTGCACCTGAAGTTTTAAAAGGAATATTTATTTTTAAGCACTGGTATCGATCAGTACTCAGTAGAGGCCCCTATGCCAAATTGGGTACCGGGAAGAAAGAAAAATGGTATCAAAACATCTCTAAGTTGTTTAGTGCTAATAAGCAAATGTTAGCATGCTAAATAAAGACATTGAACATAGTAAACATTATAGAGTTAAACATAAACATCGCCACTGTGAGCAAGTTTGAATGCTGGTGTAACCATTTAAGTGAAAGCGCTGCGGTTTCTAAATGCAGCACAAGTACAAGAAGCTTCTATAGGTTCTTTTTCTTGTTTTATTTAACAAAATAAGCCAAACTTATAAAGGAATGTTCATTTTAGAACCTTCCTGAATAAAATTTACTTGATTATTAATTAAGTAAGGATACGTTTAGTATAGGATAAGTCTGTTCAAAATATAAAAGACTGAGGTGAATTACTGTTCCTCCAAAGTCCACATGAACATCGTTATACAGAGAAGGATGTTTTGGGTAACCGCAGTTGGCAGAGGAGCCAAACTGGATGCCACTCAAATCTGCTGGAGACAGCTGCTGATTGGCTGATCAAACTTCCTAGTTTAAAATTGAAGTCCACTGTGCACATTCACCTGCATGCACGCCAAAGTAGCAAGTGTTCATTTTTAATATAATGAGCAAATATTCACCTCCAGTTTGACAGTTTTTGATGCTCAGTGCCAGAGAAACATTTTGTTGTTTTCATGCAAAGGTTCTTTGTCAAAGCAGCATCTATTAGCTTCACTATCCTCAGCAGTTGATTCTTGGGTGCAAGCAGCTGTTGAAACAGCTTGTCAAAAGCACCATCGTCCAGATTAGACGCTGCCCACACAGCAGCAGCAGGTCACAGATTAAAACTGTTGTTTCAATCCCTGAACGGGACAGACGCCAGTTCGGGGGTCCAGATGGTGTCAAAATAACTGCTTCGATCCAGCGTGCTCGTGTTTTCTGTGTTTACTGTGTCTTCACTGCACATCTGCTGCTGAGAATGACTTTTAAAGGACTTTCATAAGACCTGTGGTAATATGCGCTGCACATATATACATATATACGGTGCTTTTACCACAGGAACCCCAATTAGAAGCTGATACTTAAGCAGTGAAGCTGCAAGAAACAGATGATAGCGTAGCACACTTTTTAGCAGCTGGTACGAGAGGTTCAGCAATCACTTTGACCAGCTATTGCTTCATAAAATTTCTGTTGTTTTCTGTCTCTGGATTAATCATTTCATCACTGATCAATCTGATTGATTATGTGTTTGGAGCAGGTGACTTTGTTTGCTATCTAACAAACTGAGCTAACCTCGCCATCATTGTGACCACATCTGCTTCTCCTCCACACTACAGTTGTCAACATTAGCATTAGCTGCTGTGCATATGCTAACTGTCAGACTACAAAACCCAGAGACAATGTTTAGCTGAGCTCAGCACTACGTTAGCAGCTTTAAGATAACTGCACTGGTGGAACTGAAGCCACATTTTCTGTCTTGGGTTTTCTGTTGATCCAGTTTGAGTTTTTAAAATTGAATGAGTTTTTGTATGTTGCCGTGGATGACATGTCTGGCTATTGGATGTATTACAAGAACTGGATTCCAGACTCCAAGATGGCAGTGAACCAGGCCCAGTTCTTGACTGCTTGAATGGGAGGAGCAGTAAGGAATGTTGGTTAATCACCACCAACTCGTTAAAAAAGGTGTTCTTTGTAACCGAAAGCTATAACATGGACTGTTTTATGTTTTTATCCAAAGCTTGTATTCCGTAGTAATTAATGCATAAGTTTAATAATCACGACTGTAGGTTATTTAATATTAACCCCCCAAAACCCCCAATTATGTCTAAATATTATCCGTTCTAGCAGTGGATGGAAACTGGTATAAAAGTAATTTGCCACCTGACTATCCGCTGTATTTTCCAGTTTATGTAAAATGCTTTTTTCTGCTAGCATGTCAAACCGTGCTGTAATTTGCTCATTATTATCTGATCTTTAATGTAATTTTGCATAAAAAAATCAAATCTGTAAATCAAATATTCACTGCAGACACAGAGAGATATCAAAGCAAAGACAGAAAAATGCTAAAAACTCTGGAAAGAAAAAAGTACAGAAACATTCAGCTCTCCTGCTAACGCTAACGATAGCTAACACTAATACACAGGAAGCTAACCCAGAAAACCACAACTGGACGCAAATACTAAATGCAAATTCCAAGTAGCCTAAGTCTAATAAATGTATTCCAGTATTTAAACAAGGCAGGCTGTGTACAGTTATCAGGTTACAACACTGACTGATCGTAGAACTAACACCGCTGTCTTGCTGCAAATCTGTATTTTATCGGCCAAG
>JAPZDX010000022.1:25200767-25216545 GCA_029783625.1 Naso annulatus | reverse complement strand
AAAATCACTCCAAGATTGCAACTTGCACAATCATGTAACAGAACCTGTACAACTCATCATCTTCTACTTCAGATCACAAACTTTTCAATCACACATTGTATTTTTCATCTCTAAGTTCGGACATAACAGAGGTTGTTTGTGTCTTACAGAGGTGACTGGGTGTGCTCGCTGTGCAGAACTGGCCAGGAGCCTGTGGAAAACTATGACTGTGAGAACATGCACTCCCGTGGGGGGGTCAAGGCTCCATACACACTGTCCACCCAGGACCAGAGGGTGAGCTGCTGCGTAGAATCAGTTTGGTTTGACCCTCATCACATATGAGCTATTACCAATAAAAAGTATTAATTTCTTTGCTTTGTTTTATCTCTTCATTGCCATAGTCGGCTTCTGAGTTCAAACTCTTTTTTTTTGTTGAGTGTGTTCGTGATAAAGGCTGCATAATTTTGTTTCATGAACAAACACTGAACCAAACGAGTCAAAGTTTGCAGGAAAAGCAGATTCTGCTGAGCAAACTGTCAAGATATCCACTCATTATGCTAAAAGCTGTCTTATCATTGATTCAAAGTGAAATTAAAACCAAAATATTTTCATACAGCAGCAAAATCACTCTCAATAATTGTTTCCCAGCATCTACACAGTGAGCCTGTGAGCAGATGAACTGATGTTATTTGGTGACTGTGTGTCGGTGTGTGTGTGTTTCCTGCGCAGAGGTGTGAGAAGCTGACTCTGCTGTTGTACTGTCACACACTCAGCGCTCCGTTCCATGAACCTGTCAGCCCTCTGGTCAGTCCAACACATTTACATTAAAATCTTTACCACTACAGCGTGTTTGCTATGTAGAAATCACATCTTATAAAACATCCAGAGAGAGCTACCCGACATATGAGTGCAAAACTTTCAAAATAAGACAAATGTTAGGCCAATCACCATCCTATAATAAATATGATACCGCTGTTGACTTAAATATTAAAAATACAGACAATCCAGCAAGATGTAGTTCAGTTCAACATCTTCTTACTCCTTCTGCAATTAATTTTCATCATAACAAAAGCCTTTTTTGTTACCTTCCCATCTGTTTCCAGATTCTATGAATCAAGTGGAAAGATTAGTAATAATAGAGTGAGGACTTACTCTGTTGACCTCAGTGAAAACTCTGCATGGCAGAAACAGCACAAAGTCCTGGCAGTATGTAATGTTTATAATAACACTGACTTGCTGTGATGTATGTAAAATGTTCCACTTCACTGTCATAACAAACCAGGATGTTAAAATGAAAACAATTTCTGCTACGATGATCTGATCTCTGTGAACTTGCTCCAGGCCCGAAACTACTACCAGGTCATCAAGAGGCCCATCGACCTGTCGATGATCCGCAGGAAACTGGACGAGAGCAACACTCTCCACTACTTCACCGCCGAGCAGTTTGTCGATGACGTGCTGCTCATGTTCAAGAACTGTGCCACATTCAACTACGTACGTTTCTCATGAGGTTGTTGGAATCTGAGAGGATTTCTCATTTTAATCTTTTTTTTTTGTGTCATTGAATTATTTCTGCGCTACAGCCTGTGGTAACAATTTCCACATGTAGCAGAAAACTGGGCCACCTCTCCACTTTGATTTCTTTATAGAGACTGTCGGTCACATTGTGTCCATCTGTCAGTAAATATGTAATCTCGGGTGATACCTCAAGCTTGATTTTACTGCAGCAGTAGAAGTTTGAGTTAGCAAGGAATTAAACTGTGATGCCTCTATTTGACCTATCAAAGCAACCTTAAGGGAGAGAAATGGCTTTTTCTGTATAGTTATTCTGAGTAACCTGTCATGCCCAACACCTGGTTAGACTCAGAACATTAGTAATGAATGTTCATATCTTCAGCTTTAGCTCAACAAAATTACTATACCAAGCAACCAGATTTGTTAGCTGTACAAGTAACCTATTTGTATTAACTTAATGTTACTAAAACAGTCATATTACAGTACTTAATATTACATAGCCACAAATAGGTACATTATATTACTTCGTCTTTATGCATTCTGCAAACAGCTGTGATTAAAAAAGAACTGTTTAAAATATATTCTTTCTTTCCCTTAGTGTTAAAACAAATGCTGCTTGCAGATCAAAACCTTTACAACAGGTGGTGTTGGTAACAATTCCACTTTTGTCCTATAGTGGTCGTCTAAATCTACAACAACTGAGAGTTCCTTGTAGCTGCTTTACTGCTAACATTAGCACACTAACATACTGATGTGTAGCTCATGTAATGTTAAACTTTGTGATCATCTTATGCAGCATCTTAAAATTTGCTAATCATCACTAAACAAAAGGTGAGCAACAAATTAAGATTTAAATCTGATGATGGTTTGAAATAAAAAGTTAAATCACCAAATTCAGTGTGATTTATCGTTAGGAGACATAAAATATCTGTAGACCGACCAAGCTTCATGGCAATCTGTTACATAAGTTGTAGACCTGTTTTACATTTAAAACTCTGTAGCCGCATAAAAACCACATTAGCCGTCTAATCCTAAAACTGTCTTTGTTATTGGCTGCAGATCTACAAAATACTTGCTTGGCCAGAGTACAGTATGCAAGCCTGTCAGATTATAGGATGAACTAATCTGTAAAGTCAACCATCCTGGATAAAAACAAGTTTTCAACTAGAGAAACATTTTGACCTTTTATATTTTTTCCTCCCTTTGCTGTGCAGCCAGACTCAGAGGTGGCGCAGGCTGGTCGAAACCTGGAGGTTTTTTTCTTGAGCAAACTGAAGGAGATTTTTCCTGAGCGTACGTTTCCATCAGCCAGTCAGGACACAACGGACCGAGCTCGTCTCCGCTGGATCAAGAGAAAGAGGAGGGAAAACTATAGCAAGAGGAGACACATGTTTACAGTGAAGAAATATTACCTGTAACTAGTTTAAACAAATCAGAGTTGGTTGTTGTTAAAGCATTTTAATTCATGGAAAATGTATTGAGGTAAAACACTTCATTCAGAAATGAAATGCTGATTATTTAAACGCCTAAATTTACTTTGTACTTTTACTTTTTCATGAGTGAAAGAATATTATGATAAACTATTCAGGTTGAGTCATTTTCACGCAGGAACTTTCATTGAATTTCAGGTAGAAAACTTTTTTCAAAGTGATTGATGCTGTTTACTGAATCAAAATCAACCCTGTCACATGTAAAAAAAAATAATTTCTCTATTTTTGATTTATTAAGCAGAAGTAGTATCTTGGGAAATGTGAATCACAAATTTCTCTGCTTGTTAAACAAAGTGAAAATAAAGAAAAATGTTAAAATAACATTTTTAAAGTCAATCTACTTCTTAAACATGCTGTATGTTTTACACCTGTGTGATGTGTTGTATATTATACTTCATTGAACTCAATGTGATGCAAATGATACAGATAACCTACAATATCTGGCAATATTAGCATGAGAGAAACCTTACATCCAATTTGCCACTAATAATAATAATAATAATAATAATAGTAATAATAATAATAACAATAATAATAATAATAATAATAATAATTTTTTAAAACAGGGTTTTGAGGTAAATTCATTTTGGTTTACTGCTGTTTGTCAATATGCTCTTCTAGGTTCTTTCAACTCCCCCCACCAGGGGGCATGGTTGTATCTTTATGTTTGACACAATTCAAAGTTAATAGACTATTTGCAATGAGACTTAAAGCACAACTTTTTGTGTTATTATTGTGTTTTTGTGTTATGTACTTTTCTATTTATCAGCGGACTTGAGGACCATCAGATGTTGATCCATTTATTCTTCGTTGTTTTTATTTTATGCTTATAATCCACGACAGTTCAAAGCAATTTTATTTTTTTTCTCTCTACATTTTTTCCTTAAAACAATAGTGTAGGGGAGAGCAGGGACAAAAGCATCAGGGGTGACGGTAACTCCAACCTTTTCTCTCACATGCCATGCTGTTTAAAGGAGTCCACAGGAAGCACAACCCAACAACACATTCTCATGTTCAACTTGTCACATACTGATGCTTGCCCTTGATCACCCACCCCTCTCAGGGCGTGTGGAGCCTTTTATATGAGCACCCGGCGTTGAACAGCAGGTGAAACGTGAGTGTTTTTTGTTTTTAATGTCATGTTCATCTGTTGAACATTGTACATCATGTGTTAGACCTGTCTGATGGCTAAGTTACATTAAGTTGATGTCCCATTCTTATTAAAGATATACTTGCTCTTTACATTTGCAGAGACCAAAAGACAGATGTGATAGTCCAGATGTGTATGTCAGAACATATCAAGTTCCCTAATCTGACAGACAGCCCAAAAGAACGACAGAACAAAAGCATTAATGGGTGTTAAATGTGAAAAATAATGACTACCTACTTGTTTTTTGGTTGGTTTATCCAACTGTGACTGAATTACAGAATATCAGATTCATAATTTAAAGGACATGTTGCCTTTTGTCACATTTTCTTTGGCTTTGACTTAAAGAAAATCTACTCTGCTCTACCTTAATAACAATTCATCTCACAGAAATGAGCATCTTTGTTTCCCCTGGGTTCTGCTGCATTCTCCTCACTGTACTTTTATTGTGAGTTTCCAATTTTATGTTTGAAATTTTCAGCATTTAAACCTGATTCTTTTTTTTTTGTAGAATGTTTCAGGACATTTGGTTCTTCCAAGATTCAGCTCAGCTTAATTTGTCGAACAGGAAAGAGCTTGAAGTGACTGCCATTTGAGCCAGAAAGCTCAGGCTTTTATATATTTTGCCAAAATGCTTCTCTATGACATATAATCTATCAAAAGAAGTTGCAACACGAGTGTTTTTACTCTTTGAATCTGATAAAGGACTTTGAAATGGACAAAATCTGTTGCACTCGCTGATAAAACCCACTCTGTGCTGGCTTTAAATACTGTATGGAGGCTTTGATCTGTTTACATCCATGAAGATCCAAAAATTTTCAGCCATTGAATGAAGTTATACAGAGAAACATGAGAGGGGGCTTTCAGGGGCCAGCAGCCCTGTGGCTAATGTTAAGATAAAGTGGGGGAAATTGACCGTGAGATGTTTTCAAAGGGAGGTTTATTCCCCTCTTGTGTCTTTTAAACCCACTTTATTCAGTCCAGTAAACCTCAGTCACATGTCTGCTCCTTTTTTTCCCCTCACTTCAGTCTCTTCTCCTCCCTCCTCTTTTTGTGCTGTAATGTGCAGATGTTTCATTTAAGAACATCAAAAGCCTCCGTGCAGCTCCCCTCTCGCTGTCTGAATGTGGGTGAACAACAAAGTACAAAGAAAAAGGAGGAAAAAGACAGCACGTCTACAGCTGCAGTGGTCTTTTTTGAGATAAGACCTAAATCTAATGTTTAGACCAAACTCAAGAGCATGCATTAGCCATGAATACATGACACCTGATGAATTTTATTCATCTCACGTTCATCATTTTGTACCTTAACATGTATACCTTCTCCAAAAAAAACCTGCTTGTCAAGATTTGTTGATACTCTTTGTGTTATTTAGGGTCATTAAGACTTATTTCCCAACTCACAATCTGATAAGTTATTGCATTAAAGGACTATTTGCTTGATTTATCTTGTCTGGAGTGGGATAAATGTATGATGTTTTCTTTGGACAGTGTTGAGACCAGAGCTAATATACGAGTACACACCAGCTTTCAGTTTTATGATCAAAGTTGATCTTCGTAGGGGTAAGGAAGCTGACTCAGTAAAGATGTATTTTAACTTTTTTCTAACTGTATCTTGGTCTAAAAGCTCTGAGATATACCACAAAAAGAGGATAATGTTGCAGGTCATTTAAGTTCTTGTTCCATAGCAGATTTGTTATGCTTTTAAAGCTATAAACCTTGAAAAAAAGAATAAGCCTAAAGATCACTGACACCTCATCAGTCATCAGTCATTTCACATCATATTTTTTAAACATCTCTGCTATGACAACTTGTCAAAACATGTGCTCTGATGCCCAAATTTGGGACACAAACTTGAGGGGAGAAGAAGAAGAAGAATCAGAAGAAGAAGAAGAAGAAGAAGAAGAGGGCCAAACACAAGAATGAGAATGAAAGGTGTCATATTATGTCTTCAGGTCGGAGCACTGATGCTTCTGCACTTCATCAATCCAGCCTGTGCCTGTCAAACTGAGAACGGTGATTCATACAGTAACATATTCAAGATGTGGATGTGAGTATGTGGAGCGAATGAGTAACTTCAACTGAAACAACAGACACTGCACAGGAAAGAACGATCACGGACTTTGGATTTAAAGGTGCAATTTGAAACATCAAAGTCACATTAACTCAGATTTCTTGGAACAATTAAGTGAGACCTCAGTCAAAATGATTGATGGCTGCCGTTTCAAATCACTGATGCTATTTATGTGGAAGTGGCTAAAGATTAAAACCACATTTTCCAAAAAATCCCGTCATTTTCTGTAAAAAAAAAAAAAAAAAAAAAAAAATCAAAGCTTTCACTGTTTGGCTTTCTTGAAAAAGATAAACAGGCCTAATTGTGATTTTTCCATGTATTCACTCCTTCCATCATCTGCAGCTGCTGGAAATCCTGAAAGCTCCATGCATGCTTATGCAAGAAGAACAACACAATCTGCTGCTTTTGTGACAGCAATCCAGTGTTTCCTTCTCAATTCAAAACTTTACAGTAAAACAAAAGATTTGGTTAAGTGGTCGATCAGTCGATTTGTGAATTTAGCTTTTTACATGTTTAATAAAAAGGCTGGATCAAATTCTGTCTATCTTGTCACCATCATGAACGACCTCATATTGTGGCGTTTAGACGCTAAATTAGCCAAGGCTTCATGCTGACCTACTTCACAATGTTTTGCTTGTCAGGTTTATATCATTGTTTTTTTGGGTTGATTATTTTGTGTTCAATACATGGACTAACTGAACCACTAACCTAAATCTAACCTTAAGAGCTAGGCTAGCTGATTTTATGCTAAACAACAAAACTATGCCAAGGTGGTAAAACTAAGCTACAAACAATGAACGATAACTAAATAAGATTCACCGTGAGACTTTGGTTTATCAGGCTAGTTTATTCTAAAGACTAGCTAAGTAAAGTTACACCAAAGACTAAACTAAGTTAAGTTAAGCTAAGTCCAAGATTTAAGAAACAACATAACTAACTTAACCAGCCTATGCTTTGATGGCTGAAGCTACAAAACAGAATCATCACTAATTTAGCTAGGCTACTTTGCTTGTCATGTTTACATGCACTATTTTTGTTTATTGTTGTTATTTTTTCACAAGTAGATCATTCAAGTTTGCATAGCTAAGCTAAAGCTAAATTAAACAACACACTAAACAATTAAACTAAATGGGTCCAGGATGAGAAAGTTATGCTGAGCTATGTGGAACTTGCCAGTATGCTCAATGAACTTTGCCCCCAGTATATATTTTTTAAAAAGTCTACACTGAGTATTTTTAAAGTATTGTTTTGTATTTTCACAACATCATGTTAAGTCAAATTTAACTAAATTAAACTATGACTAAGATTAGCTACAATGAATTTACAACTTAACCAGGTGGTTAAATTAAATATGCTTCATCCATTTTTCTTAGATAAACCAAACAAAACCAAAACTAAACTACAAAAGATCAATCAGAGTCGCATTTTTACAAACTTATGATAATTAAGGCCTATTTTTTCCAAGATTTTGGGAAAAATATCAGGCTATCCAGATAATCGCAAATACATTTAATCATCGTAGACCAACCATTTGGAATTAAGTTTCATCTCCTTTTTGGCTGGCAGCCATTGGGGAAATCTCTGGCTCAACATAACTTTTCCCATGTCACACATGGCAGATAATCTCATTTTACAGAGCAAACAGAAGTCCTCCAGACAGATTCTTGTTGTACAGACGTTATGTAATGATGTTACTGATGTGCTGTGTTGCCCTTTGATGTTGACTTGTTGAGGTTTTGTGTGTGTGCGCGTGTGTTTATGCAGCTGGTGAGAATAATGTGTTTCTCAGTATGGATAGTTTTGCGGGCACATGACGTAGTCCCGTGTGAAAGCCTCTTTATGGCCACGTGTTGATCAGCTCAGGAGAAATGGTCTTTCCCCCCGTCTACCTGATTAAAAGCTTCCATGGATGGCTGGGCCGTCCACTGTGTGCTAGCTTTGGAAGTAAAACACAAGAATTTTGTCCTTCCTGATTATATCAGGGATTTTTAAAATTGAGGACCTTGATGATGAAAACCATGAGAGGAGAAGTGATTTTATTTAAATTGTGTATTGTTGGAGAACACTATTTTTTCTGATCAAAAGCACATGCAGACGCTTAAGGTCGTCAAGATCACGTGTTTCAGTACTCAAGGCTGATTAAAATTCTCATTTCATTAGTTTAAGATTAGGTATGATTGGCGAGAGCATTTTTTTAATATTAATCTCTCAGCATTCCTTTTTGTTCTGATGAGTGAGTCAAATTGACATGTTGATGATCTGGGTCCTGATCTGAACTCAAGTTATATGGTACCAATTATTTTGCCTTATGTAATCTAATTTGCAGGATATATGATATCTAAACATCACTGAACAGAAAGAGCATGATTTGGTAAACATTTCACAAGCCTATCCAGTCTGCATGCTGTAGCCTACATTATGATTGGATTTGGACACACATAATGTGGACAAGCTGTTTTTTGTTTTATCATTACAGCTTTTGTTTTACGGTATGTAAAGGTCCAACTCCATGATCCTAAAGTCAACAAGAACAGAGGGGCCAAAACTCCAAAAAAGGAGGTTTTGAAAAATTTTTTTTCTGCTTACATTGATTGACAGCTTTCTTAATGCAAAAACTAACTTTTGCTATAATGCACTGTATTTATAACACACTGTAAAGTATACATAGGCCTATGTAATGTTCTGGATCCAGATGAAGGATCCGGATAAAATACAAATTTTTTTATTCATTGCAACCATGATGCTGTGTCTTTGTGAAATGCTGTTAACATCAAAACAACTGTAGCCAAGTCATAATTTCTGTCCTTTCTAAAGGCAAAGGTAAAATGAAAGGCTTGCATTTGAAGGAGGGTCACTGACATTGCATGTATACAGATACAAGATCAAATAAAGTCAGTTTGGAAATGGGTCCAAAATGCCCAGAATGAGCACACAAGAGGGTCGGGGGTCGGGGGGACAGAAATGTGGTTTTAGTCTAAAAAAAATATTCATTTTTGTTGGCTGACGTTAGTGACTGTGAAATCAAAGCTAGATTTATTGGCTGTATGCCGCATTTTGTGTGGCGGGTAAAGCTGAAGGAAATGGACTGCTCGTCTGAATCGATTCAGTTTGATGTCAGGAGTGTGACTGATGCTCTAATCAGTGTTTTTATTGCTGGCCTTCTCATGGCTTTGCTTCTACGCTGCACTGAAAGCCATTTAACTTTCCTATATTGGTTCAGTCTGGTGAGCTGTGACTCAAGTACACAATGAAAGTCATCAAAATTTTTTCCTAACCATATCACTGCCTTCCCCTCCTGAAAAAACACTGACCAATTTTTATTTTTATTTTTTTAAATACTTTCGAATGAAGCCAGAATGTTATCAACACTGGACTAAGCAGGAAGTTTCCAGATTTTATCACAGGGCAATAATGACCACATGAGGAAATGGAAATGCATGTTTTATTGATTTTAAATTAATGTGAGCCTACATTATATGGAAGCCAATTTCTGACAGAAAAAAACAACAACATAATATAAATAAAACTGATAGAACCTGTGAAATAAATGTGTTAACATTCTGGCTATGAACATTGAACCTTGGACAACTTGTCAGACAAGTTCATTAAAAATACTCCCTCATTTTGTTGTTAAAACGTAATCTGTTTTTGTTTTACTCTAAGGTAAAAAATTGTAGAGATGATGAAATATAGCTACTAAGTCCTAATTCTCAGCTAATACCTTAAAGATTTTTTAATATCGGAATGAATAATAAGTTGTAAGTCAGTCAAGACTTATCTGATTATACGAATTTGTATCAATAAATCACATAATTTCTAAAATGGTGACCTATACCTATACCATAAAAAGTGTGATTAACGTTTTTTTTTTATTTTTAAAAATGATTAGAAATTTTATTTTACATGCTGGTATTGCGGAAAACGAATTAAATAGTTGTAATTGAATGACTATTGTAAAGTAGTCGTATATAAAAAAAAATTTTAAGCAACACTGTAGTTGTTTTGACTTCCCATGACTGACATGATTTTTTTTTGGACACCTTTTACATTTCACCAATTATGTTAGGCTTATTCCTGGCAGGAATGGGCTTCCATATATTTATACTATGTAAACATAAATGCTTATAGATTGCAGGCAGACCATTGACAATATAGAGGCAAAGTAATGGACAGTACAGGTCAGATAAAAGCTCGGTGGGTTTAGTCAGCTGTGACCTTCTCGTAACCTCTCTGTAGGACATATATATATATATATATATATATAGGCACAAAGGAAGAAAGACAGAAAGAAAACAGATGGATTGAGAGGCAATAAACTGGGGAGAGAGAGCTATGGTGGATACAGGAGAGAGAGAGAAAACAGAAACGAGGGGTGTGACAGAGTGAAGGAGCGCTTGGCACACACATAGACAGAGAGAGAAGAAGGGGCCGCTTGCTCTCACCCCTCCCTTCGGCTTTAAAAAGTGAACAGGTCCTTTGAAGAGGAAGCGAGGGGGCCAGTCCTGTACTCTCCTCCAGCCTGGACTGTAAGGAGCCTGAGAGTGCCGACACTAACCCAGATACCAGACACAACACAGAGCAGCAGCCGCTGAGCCAGCTGAGGACCTGACAGAGCACAGACATGAACGACATCAAGCTGGCCCTGCTGGGAAGTCAGGGGGCTGGAAAATCAGGTGAGTGGATGGAAGTGTTTTTTATTTCAAACAGTTCCAGAAAAAATACTGTTCATGATGCCAGTGAGTCATTATTGCTTTATATCTGTGCTGACACCTGCAACAGTTAGTGCAGTGTTTTTCAAATGATGATGGCTTTTGGTGTTTAATAAATCAAAGTTTCAGGCTTGGAAGTCTTTTTTATACATGATATTAAAACACTGCACAACAATTTTAGATCTTTTTATGAATTAAAATACCTAAGGGGCAGGATATAGGTAGAGTAGACTAACAGAAAAGAAGACTTACTCACTACATTTGGTACTGTTCTTTTAGATAACTTTAAATATTATCTTGGGACCTCTGTGCATTAGAACCTGAAAGGCTAGAGGGGACATTAGATATATAAGATTAATTAATCTATTAATGTATTTTCTTTAGTAATTAAGTTGTCTGTTGGGTCAACTAAACATCGCAAAACAAAGAAAAGGTTTCCAGATTTCAAGCTTAATTGCTTATTTATATTATTTTGTCCAACCAACAGTATAAAAACCCAATGATATTGAATTTAAAATTATGTAAATAAGGGAAAGCAAGTTGACAGAAAATGGAAACAGAGAACACTTGCCTAAAAGGAAATGATCGATTTTCAAAATAGTTGCAGATTAGCGATCTACATTCTCAATCAATGGCAGGTAAACAAAGCTAACTATAACTGGTTAAGCTGCATGTTCACAGGTAGCTTTTACATAATCCAGAAACCAAATAAACAAAAAAACAAATAAACAAAAAACAACTTTACTGGTCCTAAATGTAACAGAAATACGATTATTTTTGCCTCCTTCCTTAAAACAGCCTTGGTAAAATAAAAACTCATCTGTTGGTCGGGTGGTCATATGTCACAGAGATGATTTTAAGGTTGGGAAAAGGCAAACTCTGAGGTTTGGGCAATCAGAGTCGACGTGTTGTGCCTTTAGGGAAGCTAGACTTCCCCACCTCTGGTTTTGCTAATGTTGTAATTAACTGCATGAAACTTTTTACTCATGACTTTGCTGTATCATGCTTCAGTAAATTCCACTTGCTCTCAGAGGTAGCGGAAGTAAGCACATTCTTTACTGACGTAAAAGTACAGATATTTGGGTAAAAAAATATTCTGGTAATAGTAGAGGCACTGAGTCAACTTACTCAAGTAAAAGTAATAAAAGTACAGGTTCTGATACTCAAAGTATGCAAGCAGAAAGAATCCCTCTGAAGGACATTTCTACCAGCCGTTTCTGTGCAAAGCTAAATGAACCTCACATCACATTAATATAAAACACCAAAGACTATTAAACCTAAAGGTGGAATCAGTAGGATTTGTTCTAAAGTCACCAGAAAATTGATTGTTGAGTCTCATTCCCAGATGTTAAATACCAACATTTTGGGTTGGTACAGTGTTCTGAGCCAAAAAGGCAAAAGCATTCAAGCTAAAGTAACAAGCCTGTATTGAAAATGTAAATTGTAGAAAGTACAGATATTTGTGTTAAAATGTTGGGAGTAAAAGTCAAAAGTTATCAGAAAAATCAACACTCAAGTAATGTACAGATACCTGAAAAATCTGCTTAAGTACATTGACAAAGTATTTGTGCTTTGTTACATCCCACCTCTGCTTGTGCTTTGTCTGCATAAGTAATATGTTAAAAACATCTGTATCCCACCAGTTTTCTTACTTAACAGCTTATGTGACCATACCTCAAATCTGCATCATTATTGATTTTTTTCAATGAAAAATGCTGCTGTTGGGGCACTATAGGATCCTTGTTGCATACATTAGTGTTACTATACTTACTTAGACTGACTAACTTTGCGCTACATGTTCAAGCTCCATAATGTCTTCATTCCTTCCGCTCTGCTAAAGCAGCAACGTTATTGTGGAGAAGCTGCAGCCTCTGGAGGCTTCCGTGTTTGCTGGATGTTTTTCTGCTTTTTGCATATTTCTCATTGTCTTGTTTTGCTCCATGAATATATCAATTTGAGTGCAAAGGAGGCCCCAGAAGATTTGTTGTTATGCCTTAAAGTCTTTGGATTATTATTCTTTGCATCATCAAGAATGCAAGCTAGAGGTACCCACTGGGCCACATCCATATTTGTGTCCCTGTGGCTTATGAACCCTGCATTACCCCCTCAAAGGCCTGTGGCCACCATCAGCAACAGGCCTCCAGAGTTCAGCACTGCAGACTGCAGCCCTTAATTGAAACTGATTGTCTGTGGTCAGCTTTACATGTAGCTCACAGTCAGGAGGCAGAGCAGAGGGGGGAATATAACCATTCAGCTTGCCAAATATGCACACAGGCCATCCAGAAAAGCCATGCAGCCTCTTTCATGTGAGGCTACAGTTTCACTGCTCCAATCCCAGACACTGTTGGCACCATGTCACGCCTGCAGCAGTGAACGGTTCAATTTCCCCCCCACTGCTGCCACCTGTGAGGGATGAGGGGGTAATGATGCCATGATTAATTTTGTTGTTTTTCATTTCGTCTGTTTCCTGCAGCTGTCCTTGTGCGGTTCCTGACCAGGCGCTTCATTGGTGAATATGCTTCAAACGCCAGTAAGTGTATCCAGATTTGATGACTGTAGTTTGATGGGGATTTGGTTTTGGTCCTGGAAAACAGAGTCCGCCTTCAAACATTATGGATGTTTCTATTTAGTCTCTTAGTGCTGCACATTTTACCTGAACATCCATGACACTGACATCCAGGCTACCTTTTGTAATTTAAAACAATTCAGATTAAATTAGTAAATTTCATATTCTCCTGCACATCTGTTTCATGGTTTATCACATTTTTTACCTAATTAAATCTGCACACTAGAAGAAACTGTAAATACAACACTGACATATGACTGTGGTGAAGGTGATGGCAATCAGTCATCTGTTAACCAGCAGCATATACTTTAAGTTGTATTTCTTTTCTCTGTATGAAGGCAAATCCAATACTTAATCAACTTACATCTCTGTTTTTCTCTCCACTAACTCCTGACAGAAATATCTCTTGCTAAATTTTCCACCTTAACAAGGTAGATGACAACTGTAAGAATGAAAAAAACAAAACAAGCAATGCAAAAAATATTCCCAACAAGACAATTAGCTGAAAGACACTAAAATGCTCTGTAGAGCTAAAGGGATCTGGAGAATCACGTGATAATTCTCAGACGGTTTGTCACCTGGAGCAACATCTGTTACATTGCACATTATACATGTTACAAAGGTAACAACAAACTGTTTCTATCCTTGTCACAGATTCCCTGTACCATAAAAGGCTGTCAATTGATGGACGGCAACTGAATCTGGAAGTTTTTGACCCTTGCTCGCAGGTAAAACATATCACTTACAAACCTAATACTGTAAAATATTTTTAGAACGTTTAATCAGAATAGCAGCACTGCAGTCAGACTCTTCCTGTTTTGAGTGCCTCTTACATTTCATCAGACAGACTGGAAATCTACTCGGTGTTGGGGGTTTTTTTGTCTTGCACTTAATGCACAGAGACAACCCTGAGGAGTTTAGTAAAAGAGAATCTGAGACTGATGAGAATTCAGATTTTTCAGGAAGAGACACTCAAAGCCTTTTCATATGACAGGTCTTATACTAGCATTTTGTTTGACATATTACAATCATAGATCTTCGACGCAGTGTTTATTTTTTATTCTCTCTGCTAAAATGTTGATACATCATCAGTGTTTCCATCATGCCAATGGCCAGGAGAAGCTTTAGCATTATTTTATAAATGAATCCACTGTGGTCGAAAGAGTTTTATAATTTTCTGGAGCCATTAAAAGTGATGCAGTCATTCAGCTGAGGTGGAAACAGTGGTTTCTTCTTCTGGAGCTACAAGAGTTTTACGTTGAAAAAGTAAAAACCTGCCTGTTTTCAAGCTGCAGGGAAGTTTCAGCTCATGACCCTCAGCGAACTGTGGACAGATATTTACCTTGTGCAGACACGTGTACGATCTGTGCTGCACTTAAACTTGAGATCTCAAGGTTTTATGAGAGTTTCCTGAGGCTATGTGTGCCAGTGGCTGTCTCTTTGAAGAGAAAAGCCATATAACCTGCTTACTTCTCTTTCAACATGACCACAGACCCGAGAGGCCTTTTACTTCAGTTTGTGTTTTATTGGAATACCCTTTAGCTCAGCAGAACAAGAGCCGGTCATTGTCTTTGTCAGGTAAACTCACTGTAACACCCCCTTTAATAGGAAACACTGAGTTGATGTTGTGCCCTCCTGACCTGGACTACATAAAAAAACTATGGAGTCAATACAGAGGAAGGGATGAGGGAGTTTTACAGTGCTGAGGCATTGCTATTTGAGGGCTCAGATATCTCCTTAGGCCCCTTGTCCTTCCAGTGCTGTTAAGTTCTCCTCAAGGTCATCTGTGCTGAGTCCTGTTCAAGCTGTGCACGTGTCTGCATGCAAAAAAACAGCAGTAAAAATAACTCTGGAGAAAGTGGGACAACACATATATAGAGAAGGATGTAATGAATACGGTGAGAAATTCCACCTTGAATAGTTTCAAATGTCATTCCTGGAAGCTAAAACACCTCTAGGAACCCAAAATATATTGCAGATTTTCGCTTTAGTGCAGTCAAGGCGAGGAAAGGCAAGTTTATGTGTATAGCACCATTCAGACACAAGGTAATTGAAAGTGCTTTACAGACAGAAAGTAGACAACATGAAAAATGCAACATTAAAAAAACACTAAGATTACATTAATTGCAGGCAAATCAAATGATAGCTTGGAAGAGCTGTTGCATTCAAAGTTGGTGCTTGGATCAGTAATACAAAACAGTGTGTGTAAATAGAGAGAACGGCATGTAACTTAAAAAACAAACTGGACATCAGTGAGGGAATCTTAAGACATAACAACGAATCAAAGGGACGTTACGAC
>JAPZDX010000022.1:25177933-25191884 GCA_029783625.1 Naso annulatus | reverse complement strand
CATATGGTTTTAATAAACATTCAATAAATGTAAAGAAGCTTTTTTTGAGAGATGGATTGTAGATATAAATGTACGTAATCCTTTTCATATGTTACATGAATTGTTCAAGGTCCTCTCTGTTCCTGCAGTCTCCCTTTACATTAAATGTGATGTTCTGCTGTCTGTGCACTAAATATGCTTTGTGGGATGCTGGTATCTTCTTGCAGTTACGCTGCCAAAACTCTGCAAATGTACTGAAGCTGAAAAAGACACAGAGAAGCTCTCTAAAGCTTCTGTTGACAGTAGCTGAATCAGAGCAGTGAGAGCAGCAACAAAGAATTTTTCTTCTCAAATGCTGCTGAAATAGCTGGGTTCCATTTAGCTGCTTAAGTTTCAGCGTCCTGGTAATGCTCGTGCTGGCTAACAGTCACACGGTGCAATATGGATAAAACAGAGCCTTTTGTTTGTTTGTTTTGTTTATTAGTTACACATCTGCTTTTCGAGCTATAACTTTGTCACTGGAGTGACAAAACCTCATTCTAAAGCCCATTAACATTTACCAACACTTAACTAAAATCCAGCATGGACCATTACTTTCAAACTGGCTCAAGGACTGGAAGTGAAGTGTGCTAATCAGCAATATCAGCAATACATATCTGAATGTCATGTGTGCTGTGGAGGAGCTGAATATGTGGAGCAAAAGCAGAGCATGTGAGCCTGACGGCAGCTGTAGGAAGGAAGGCAGTGTAAGCACATGGCCATCTTTGATAGCCTGGAAGGCACAGGTGAACCAGATCAGCTGACGGCTCACCCATGTCGGCCAATTAGCTGTAGAGCTTGGCCACAACAGCTTGTAGGAGGCGGGCAAATCAAGTCTCACGTCCTTGAGCACAAGTCCAAATCAAGTGTCAAGTCTCTTCTTGCAAATGATGTGATTAAAATGATGATCCAACATCATACAAAACGATCAAGCGACACGATACTTGCGTTTCTTGTGACACACGTCATGTTCATCGCTTTCTGGCCGAACACAGCTTTATACTTGAAATAAGCATTTTATCACTTCATGACTTTATCTTAAGGATTCAAAGCCTGTACTTGTGTATTATCATCACTCTCTCTATTACCATACAGCATCAGTAGCCCAGTAATTAATTTTTTGGTATATAATCAATTTGAAAAAGGCTATATCAGTGTAAAAACACACACAACAGTTTTACATTAACCGTATAAAGAGCGTATTTTAAATAACAGTGCCCAAACAGAGTATTGTATGATTCTGCTTAGCCTCCAACTAATGACACACGATTATCCACTTAAAATTAATGGGTTAAAATCTTATGTCAGGACAATCTTATTCTGTTTGTTTAGAAGTTTGTGCTTGCAAAACTATAATCCAACGTTTATTGCCAAGTTTAAGGCAGACAGATCAAAGACATCGAGCATCTGCAGCAGAATGACACCTGAAAATCACAGAAAGTTGCTCAGAGCTGAAGATACTTTCTAAATGTGATCCATGAAGAAAAAAAAAAAAAAAAAGAACTTTCAAATTGCCTTCGTTATTGAACTGGTGACCTCTGAACATGTCCCAGTTCGATTTTATCTCAAATTTTCTTTCAGGTAAAACATTTTGGTGAACATTACACTCACACGAGGGCAAGTTGTTGTTGCCTGGCTATTAAGCCACAACAGGTGTTGATGAGGAAGATAACGATCGCGGTAAAACATTAATCAAACATACTGTTTGGTGTATTTACAGTAGATATTCTGTTCTTATGACTTGCATTGCTGACATTTCTCAGACAAGCCCTTTAAGGCACGTTTTTGATACTGAAGTGCATAAATAACACTTGACATCCCTAAACTAAAAGCTATAATCCAGCTGGTTCTGCACATGCAACGTGCCCTTAAGCATAAAACAACAGTAGCAGCAGTGGAAGCCAGTAGCTTTACTGACTGAAAGCAATTCTTTATGTGGTAGACGATTTATTTGGTAAATGTTGGATTGTCTGAGGGTCTGTATGGGCACAGTGCACGTTGAGTAATTTGAGCCGTGGCATGACCTACGCTGCAGTTGTACAAATGTTTTGAACTGTCCAATGCATAGGACATGAATGCTACATTATGCCTTATCATTTTAGTATGAGGTGACCAACTGGTGACCCTCCAGTCGTAATCTCCTTACTGTCAAATTTCAGGCAACCACACAGAGACACAAGCTGATTTGGGAACTACAGTATCCTGTTAATACGGAAAGAAGCTCCTCTTATATGTCATTATGTGTAAAGACTGAGGAGATGGTGTTTGATCCCCGGGCAGTGGGTGATCATCAGCATGTGGTCATCCACAATGAACCCATCGCACAGGTGTGCTCTTACAGGTACATTAGGGTTCACAATGATAACACATTCAGCTGGAGGACCAACGTTGAGAGTATGTGTTCAAGGCTGCAACAGAGGTTGTACTTTTTACGCAGACTGAGTCGTTGGTGTTCAGCAGAAGATAATGCTGTCGTTCGACAATGCCGTTCTTGAGGGCATAATTAGATACAGGATGACAGCCTGGTATGGTCACTTGTCTGTTCAGTTAAGATCACAAATTATGCATCTTGTGCAGACTGCTATGAAAAGCACCCATCGGTGCAAACACTCTATGAGCAGTCTGTTGTTAGGCAGGCACAGAAGATAGTGTCTGATCCGACCCACATTCTTCACTCCAGGTTTCAGCTTTTACCCTCTGGAAGAAGATTCAGGGTCCCTCAGACCAGGCTGAACTGATAAAAACATTAATTTGTGCCTATGTCCATTAAAATTCTGAATAACAGGTAATGTAGGATGGGCCAAAGGATCATGCAAAATGTCAATATGTTGCTGCTGCCAGGAAGTGTTTATGTATATGTAGAAATTGTTACATGGAATTGTTGCCGCTACGTGATGTGTTTTTGTACAATGTCTACTTATGTATTTATTGTTTTGTACCTGAGGGACAGAGTCCAAGACAAATGTCCCTACGGGGACATTAAAGTATTTCTTATCTTATCATGTCTTATCTTATCTTATCTGATCTGATCTGATCTTATCTTATTTGAATTTGAATTTAAAAACCTTTATTTATCCAGGGGAGCCAATTGAGAGCAAACTCTCTTTTTCGATGGTGCCCAGATTACAACATCATAGAATTAACAGCACATGGTAAGAAATTACAGAACATAAATAAGAAAAAGCAACAAAGAAAAAACCGAAGGCTCTCTTTCCTGCCTCTGAGTTCACACGAGATGTGTCTAGTCTGATGTGTGATTGTGAGTGAGTATGAGGCCTCAGTCTACTGAAGTTTAAGAGCAATGACAAGTATGGTGGAAGCTTGCCAGACAAAGCTTTGTAAACGAACAAAGAACAGTGTTGCTCTCTATGTATGGCACGAGAAGGCCAGACCACTTTTCATACAAAACACAGTGATGGGTGAGAAACCCATCACCAGTAATGAAGTGTAGGACACTACTGCATGAAGATGCCTCAGAATGTTAGCTGAGGCATGCATATACAAGACGTCCCCATAATCAAAAACAGACATTATTGTTGATTGCACAATAATCTCTCTGCTACTAAATGAAAAACATGACTTGCTCTTCGAACAGAAAACCAATTTTCCCATTCAGCTTTTTGGTTAGGCGAGCAGATGATGTGCTCAAAGGCATTATAGCACATGCAAACACTGGGCTTTCTTCACAGACTTTCACAGACTGGAACAAATGATCACTTCCCCGGTGGTGAAACCTTGTGGGAGTTCAGGCGCAGCTTTATCATGACCAGTCAAGCTTCCAAACAGCCAAGGTAAAGCATTTAACTTGTGAAGCTAAAGTAAATGTGCTCAGGTGTTTTGTTCTTCAGTGTTTTGCTCTTACTTCTGTTCCTCCTGATGGTGTTTTGAAACATTTTCTCCTTTTAGATGGATCCATTTAGTGTTATTTTGTTCAGAATTAAAAACACATTCAATAAAGCAAATTATGCTACGACATTTGTATGTTTTGGGATGTTTTCCAGTTTTTGGTCAAGGTTTCTTTAATTTGAACCTTATTTATTTTTGATGAAAGATGACACAGTTTATATTAGCGCAGACCTTGAAACAGCAATTTACAAAACAATCTCATCTTAGGGTCACTTTCTCTGGTTCCCACCAGCAGACAGAGTTTGCTCAGTTGTCATTTTTGAGGCAGAGTGATTACAGATGTGATGCAGCCAAACCTTAATCAAGAATCAGATCAATAAAAGCATACCAACATTAACATCTGCAAACTCCAGTCCACAGCTACAAAAAGAAATGAAAAAGAACTTGAAGCTTAAGGCACTGCAGCTGCATTAAGCTAAATGTGCTAATGTAATGCTAACAATGCTAAGACACTGATGCTAAGGAGTTGAAATTGCTTTAAACCACTTGGAATGTTAGCATGCTAATTAGCACTAAACGCAAAGTAAAGTGCAGGCTAACAGGAAGTTTGGCAGATATTTTGAAAGAGGCAAGACACGTCTTTATCTGATAATTATACCAGAAGAAATGTTGAGGGTTCACCAAATTCAGTACAGTTCATCCTATGGACAGATTTGTTTGTTTTGAATTGAACAGAATTGAATTGAACTGAACTGAACTGAACTGAACTAAAATAAATTGAACTGTATTGCACTTTATTGTCTGTGGTAGAAAATTGACTTTGGCTCACAATACAGAGACATGGCAACATAAAATCAGACAGGACAATTAAGTACGACAAACAAAATGGTCACATTGTATATAAAATATATAAATACATAAAAATATAACAGTCCATATCAGTGCCTGTGTCTGTGTTAATCACTTGGAAGAGTACAAAATATTCAGGTAATCTATTCAGTGGTTGTTGAGATATTTCGGCCTGAGCTGAAGTGGTCTTATCAACAGATGACAGACGGACTAACACTGCACAGAGCCATGCTGCCAGCGTAGCTAATAAATAAAAAAAATCTGACCGCAGAAAATAACATCAAGTATTTTTTAGAATCTTTCATAGACTGTATGTCACTTTTTAAAGTCTCTTCAGCCAGGATTAAAATATATTAAATGTCCTAAACATTGCATTTCAAAAAAGAAAGAATCTAATTAAGGCATGTGTTTGAAAATGATGGAATTACAAAGTGGCTGTAGATGGTAGAAAACTGATTTTGCATCTGAAAAACAGGTTTTCTCCTTTGAGTCTAACAAGAAGCAGCAGGCTGAGGCTTCATATGCAAAACCACATGGCCCTGCTGCCACAAATTGCAGCAGTTTTCCTGCGTTCCTTCCTCTAAATTCAGCAGTTAGCGTATGAAATGACCCGGTCTCTCGTGGCATTATATGTGACAAACAGGCCTTTGACCAAACATCCCTAAATTTGTCTTTGCCCTTTTCACACTGAGGACATGATGGCAAGGAAAGCAACAGCAGATGGCCAGAAAGGCTTCCTTTTTCACAGACTGCTAATTAGAGCCCTTGCCACGGCTCACCTTTAATGTCAGCCGCAGACTGCTTTTAGCGCAATTAGCCTAATGGGGTGCGGGCCTGAGAATAGCCTGTAATGTTTAGTTCAGGCCAGCCGTTGCATCAGAGTTTATGCAAGTCAAAAAAAAAAAAAAAAAAAGGACAAGAGGGGTCCATTTCACTGCAGATCCATTTATCACAGCAGCTGATGGAGGACAAGACAGTTACCATGATTACCCAGAGAAACTATTTAATTAGATGCATTAATAATTGAACTAATTAGCTCCCATGTGTCTCCCAAATGAAGAGGGAACCCGGAGCTTCACTTGCACCTCATCAGCCGATTAATTAGTCTGTTGATCGTTAGCTGTCTTGATGGCCTATATGCGATCAGATGAGAGGGCGGATAATGAGGGAATTGTCGGTCGATGGTGCTGGTTAATTAGTGTGACCTGATCCAGGGGCCATGTTAGAACAGTTGTTTATGCCACAGCTTCTAATGAGGAGGATTTAGGGCCGGATGATCTATTTGGAGGCAGGCTGCAGTGTTGTTTATGGACCGGGGTGAGCACTGGCCTTGAAAACCCCAAAGAAAATCACTATAATGTTCCCATAATCTATCTACAGAGACTAATAACCTTCCTGTGGGGCTCAATATTAACTTTTAGTAATGACCTTACCATACTTTGCGGTATTTTGATTCCTAAATCCTCAATACAGTGACTTACTGTAGGTCTGGGCCTCAACAATAAGTTCCAGGCTATTTAGATTTCTTCTGTGGTATTCCTAGAATATTCCTTTAATACTACAAACATGTGGACTGTGGTAGGTCTGTTAGTAAATTTATTTTTAGCTAGCTTTATTCATAGACATTATAATAAAAGAGTGGATGGAGCCACCGTGACGTCGCCCATTGGTTTGTGGAGTACCCCTTTAAAAGACTTGAATCGGGCATTGTGGCTGTTGCCATCTTGGCTTTGTAGAGTCAGAAGTGATCATATTTGGACAAGAGGGAGGAGCTGTGTGATGACAGACAGCACCAGCTGTCACTTACATCGGCCATTCCTTTAATTAGCCTTTTCATAGCTTTAAAGTTCTTACTAAAAACTTTGAACTGGTTATGAGGCAGTCTAAATTTAATACTGATTTCTCGCGTCTTACCTACATCAGCAATTGAAACCATCTGCAAGGAGACTGGAGATTACCATCCTGTCTTTTACAAAGCCTTTTCCCAGTTCGCTCCATCAGCAGAAATGCAACAAAATGCTTTACGGCACACAGACCAGAAGAGAAGATTTGTTGTTTTGAGCATGACTGATCTGCTGCTCTCTTTTTTGCTATGAGTGGTTGGAAGCAGGACAACATTTTCTTTAGACAGTTTTAATATTTTGTGTTTACGGCTGAAATAGTATTATTGGGCAAATAAGTGGCATGTCACTCTACTCCAAAACAAATTCTAGCACTAGACAAGATCTTTAGAACAGTGAGCAGTACCACTTTTGTCCACATGTGCTGCTACAAACAACACAAAATGAAAGTTTGAAAGGGGCTTCAACGCATAGTATAATTTAAACAAGTATAAATATTCACGCTCATACATTTGTCATGAATGAAGAACCAAAATGTTCATTTCTGTTGTAAAGTGGAGCATTTTAAGATGGAGGTCTACACAGACTGAAGAAGCAAGCCTCAAGTGGCCATTCAAGGAACTGCAGTTTGTAGCACTTAACTCCAGCTTCACCACATGGTTGCATCTGAAGTATTTATTTAATATTGGGGACTTATGTATGAGATAGCGGCCTGCTCAGTCTACCCTTAAAGCTTTATAGGGATTTTATGCTATTCTTGAAAAAATTCCATGAGACTTGTAGACCTATAGGCTAATCCGCCTGCTGTGTTTGTAAACCCTTATAAATGCTTTGTATTGTATTAAAGCATTTCCTATAATCCTATAGTATTACTTCTACAATTTTTAATTTGAATGAATATTTAAACCTGTAGAATCGACTACAAGCTCACTATTATTGACTATATAGCCAGTGTTAAAACATAAATGCTTAAGGAAAGAAAAAAAAAAACAATTGCCCATTTAAAACCTCTGTGTCAGCATTTAAAGAAAAGAATTAGAATTATCATATCAAGAGCCTCCCAGAGTTTTTAGTGATTTAACCCAAATTGCGCAGGAAAAAATATTTCTATCCAAAAATATTCTCTAAGACCTGTGATGGAGTGAAGCAACATTTTATTCTTACCATCATCTCTCTTTAAACAGTTTTTTTTTGCTCCCCAATAATAAAAAAAGTCATTTAGTGCATAAACATGCACGCACACTGAGTTCCTGTCACATGCACGTAGCCAACACAAACGCACACGCACATGTCGAGGAGCACGCGCATGTGGGCGTGCGCGGAAAAAGCCGCCGCATCTGCCGTGCTGAAAAGCCACAGCTTTGACTACAGGGCGCCCTGGAGATAATTGGTGTCCTTGGAGTTGAATAAGCTCATTCTAAAGCACCTCAGGCCCGGGCTGTCCTGGTGTGTGACAGTCTATTGAATAATTGATTCAGAGAAGGAGGGGGCGGTTACTATCAGATCTGAGCATAATGACTTTATATAATTAGCACGCAGCACTGAAAGAACCATTTGACTGTGGGAGTTTTTTGCAGAGAGGAGGAGGAGGAGGAGGAGGAAGAGGAGGAGGAGGAGGGAGCTCAGCTTGTGCAGGAGAGCTCGTCAGGGGGAAGAGCCGCAGCCTGTGCAGAAGCAGAAATACTTATGCACTGACATCAGCTAAGATAAGGCTCAGCCACTCTTCATTTGAGGACATCTCTCCCGCCGGCAAGGTGATAGCCCACCGGAGGACGCAGCCTTCATTCACCCGCGGGCTGTTTTTTACGCATGAGGCGCAGAAAGCGGCTGTATGGCTGCTTCTCTGCGCTTTCTTTGGGGTTTTGAGGAGCGGAGCCGAAGTTTGAGCGACTCCGGGTTGATTTTGTAATTCACACAGAGTGCCGAAGCCCTTGGTGATAATAATTGCTCTTCGGGGTGTTATAGGCTCTCTCGTGCGCAGGAGGAAAAGAAGCGGCCGCATTTCTTCTGTTGTAGGATTGTTGTTTGTTTGCAGAAGGATGGTGCTGGACAAGGAGGAGAGTAAGTATACAGAGGACTCATGCATGTCTGACAAAATGCTCCTGTGTCATAAAATAGGACAGCAGAGAGGGTTTTAGGAGTGGGGATGATTCTGTGCAACTGTGCAGAAAAAAAGAAGATTGCAGAAAACAGATGTTCCCCTAATTTTAATGTCAGAATCTGCGAAAGACTTTTATTCAGATTAATCATTAGGTTGATACTCATCAAAACAAAACACAACACAGAAAACTGTTTGTATAAGAACTTAATGATGATTAGGTATTTTTTCTATCACAATATTCATACCTTCATTAATTTACTTGTTTCATTTAAGGTGGACTTACTAAATATTTAAATAGCTATTACCATAACTTGCAGATATGATCATTTTTGATATTGATCAGTGTATTAATAAGACCAAATGTGTCTTTATGATATTGTGTCTCCTCTGATAGGCCCATCACTATAAAACCTATTAGTGTGGACTGTCTCATTATCAATTCCTTTGATTATTAGAGATAAATTCACATTAAAATCATGACAGACATCTTTGATTTTCTCATGTTCGGTCTCTGTGCTTGTCTTTGTCTCTCTGTCTTCTCACCAGGTGTGTCCCTCGTGTCCCTCCAGTCCAGGGAGAAGCCAAGGGGCTGCGCCGGCTGCAACGGGAAGATCCGCGACCGCTTCATGCTGCAGGCGTTGGACAGGTACTGGCACGAGGACTGCCTGAAGTGCGCCTGCTGTGACTGCCGCCTGGGCCGGGTGGGCTCCACCCTCTACACCCGCGCCAACCTTATCCTCTGCCGCAGAGACTACCTTAGGTAACCCTCACATCTCTACATGTGTATCGGGGCTGAGTGAAGGAAAACAAAATAAAAGGTGCATCATGCTGCTTCAGGACAAATCATCCCAGCAGCCACTGCTGTTGCCATCGCAGAGGTCAAGTGCAGAGTTTGCAGGAAAATGATAACGTTAAAGTAGAAACTGTGTAAGGTTGAAAGGGTGAACTGACTGTAGATAGTCTCAGAATAACCTGACAATGTAGGTAACAGAGATGTAAACTTTAATCTGAGAGCCTCTCATTGAGAGTCGAGTGGAAACTGAATGAGAAAAATGAGCAGATTTGTAACTTACATGAAGACAGATGTGTGAGCAGTTGAGCAGTTTTGGTTTTCCAAGAAGACTTTACCAAATCCAATCACCCATGTAGATGCTATTGCAACAGAACATTACATTGAACATGAAAAACACCTTTCAGTTAGTTTTCCAAAAGTAGATCACCGTGACCGTGCAGAGTAACTTGTGTGAACTCCTTCAGGTTAATTTAATAAAGCTTTCATTCAAAAACAGTGCAGACAGGCCCAAATTTCACAAAACCACAAACACGGTTGACAGCTGTTTTTTGCCTCACACTTTGCAAAGTATGTGTGTTGCGTTTCTGAGAGATACAAAACACATCCATGAATAAATCAAGCCCAAGCAAGTTTTACCCATGTTTGGACGTGCTTCTTGAGTCTGTTTTTACTCATCATATCGGGACTGCACACTGAGCATTAAAGTCTTCTGTCTTCAACTGTGATTAAATCTAAAACATTAATCTTGTGCAGGTTGGAGTGAAGCATTTTAAGTATGCATTCACAGAAGAAGCAGATTGATAAGCTTTTATTATGCTCAGGCTTTGTTAAAGCAACATTATGCAATAAATAAAATTTTGTGGTTTGGCATCCATGAAGTTTCAGAGTGCAGTTAAATTTAACTCTTTTACATCGTTGCTATAAATACAAATTGTGACTCGACATCCCCCAAGACAGCTTAACATGTGCAACTGTTGACAAGCAGAAGACGTCAGAAGATCAAGAGCCATGTTGACTGACAGTGCTTATCATAAAACTTGCAAAATGACAACTTGATAAAACAAGCAAACATCAAGCAAGTACAACAACTCAAAACATGGCTATCAAGCTAATTTTACTAACCCAACAGCAAGAAGGCGAGGTTTCTTTTGCATGTGGTTTATGACTGCTTGGTTTTCTTTGGTCAGTTAGCTTTTTTAACGAACATTTGTGCTAATTTCAGCTATTTTTCTGATAATACACAGTGAAAAGGGAAAGAAATGAGGGAATAGAGATTGTGTAGAGTAAGTACAGAAACAAATGTAATGTACCAGCATGCAGCTATAGGTTACTGTGCAACTGTTATATGCTTTTGAAGAGTTGAAGGAATAGCTCAACATTTTTGGAAATACTCTCCTACACTCTCAGGCTGCAAGTTACAGTAGATGAAACAGTTGTTGTGTCTGTAGGGTAAATATGAAGCTGGAGCTAACAGCTGGCTAGCTTAGCCTAGCATAAAGACTGAAAACAGGGGGAAACAGCTAGCCTGGCTCAGTTGTCAGGCGGGTTGATGTTTTAAGGGAGGTTTTGTGCTGAACACATAATCCCCCGTTAAACTGCAGATGGTTATTTTTACACTTTGTAGTTTGAATGGAGTAAACAAAAAAAGAAATGTAACGTGTTAATTAGAAGGCTTTAGAGGTGCTGGCATGCAGATTTTGTTGCTCCGGAGAGAACCAGGCCAGCTGTTTCCCCCCTGTTTCCAGTCTTTCATGCAAAGCTAAGCTAAGCTACTTTTGGCAAGAAAGCGAATAAACTTTCCAAAGTTCCCAAAAAGTCAAACGTTTGCTTTAGGTGCATTACTCCAAGCCAAAGAAATGGCATGCTGAAGCGTCACCAGTGCCTGTAGCTACAGTACTGTAGCTGCCTTGCAGCTGGAAGTTTCTGACACTTCACACACTCTAAAGCACTCAAACCCTCATTTTAAACCCTTGAGATGAAGATAAATGTTTGTGGATTGTATGAACAGCTCCAAACCCATTGGACTGAGGTTATTCATCACCCGACCTCTGTGGTCTGTGAATCACTATACAATGAATTAAATGTATTTAAAGTGCGCTTTAAATAGAGATTTAAACAGGTTTCCACCTTCCCATGAATCTTGATGACACCACTTATATACAAACCTAAATCTGGCTCAGATGGCTCTTCTGAGGGTTGCATATATTTCATTTTCTAGCCTGAAATAATGACGGCTGGTGTCAGGTCAGCAGGAGAACTCCTGATATCTCAGCCACATTGCTGAACTCATGTGTTAGTCTCATGTACAAGCCAGCTGGATTTGGTTGAAGCTAAGTCTCTCATTAGCTGTGCTGCACTTAAGAGACCAAAACCCCTTTTGACAGTTAAATTGGCTAGATTGCCTCCTGTTTTCCTCATCATTGCGAGGGTGCAGACCAAAAGCCTTTGAAGAGCGGGATTAAAACCATGTGATTTCTTTTAATTGGACCATTAGTAGAGAATTAGCATTGAGCTTCGTAGCCTCGTTAAGGAGAATGAAAAAATCCACCAGGTGCCTGCTCAGGACTCAGGCTCGTTAGATCAGACCATTCGCTTAATTAGGACTCTCTTTTGTTCCAGCTTTTGTCACTCCTTTGATGATGTTCTTCATTGTGGTCCGAGGCTCTGGGATACAAATGTTCTGCACTTTCCTCCCTCGTTTTGTGGATGCCGTTTTTCATAACAATTCCTCCCAAACCTCCTTTTCTATCTGGCGTTTAATGGAATATGGAAATCAGCAGCGGCCACTTATCTTAATGTGTGTCAGGCTCTCAGGGAGCCGTTTGTTCGTTCTTTTGGAGGTGAATTGGAGGTGAAGCAATCTGCAGCTGGTCAGCACTGAGTCACAGCGTATTTAAAAACAATACGGGGTTTGTTCTCAGGTAGTTTGAGGACAGAGTTCAAATATTGCCAGATAAATTGTTGGTTTCAAAAGAGTGTAAAAAATGGACCCTTAAGTTTTAAAGTCAGCTTAATATGAGGCAGTAACTTCAGAGGAAAAACTCTTATCTGGCTCTTTAAGTGACATTTTCATGTCATTTTTTAGTCATTTTCGTATCTCTCAATCTCCATTTTTCCACTCTCTTTTAGCAAGTGATAAAATGCAACAGTGATCCAAGTTATATCCAGTTTATGAATCCTCTTACATTTGACACTTCAGTGAAAAGTCCCTCAGTTCCAATAAGTGGAGCATTCAAAATCCCTGCAAAAACAAGCAGCCCAGCTGAACGAAACTAAAGCTGCAAACAGCAGCAGCCTTGACTGTCTTATCTCAGTGTAAATGTTGCATTTTACTTGCCATTTAACTGAGTTTCTGCTGTAGATTGTTAATATTTGTGCAGTTATCTCCTGCTATGTGGGAGGTAGCCCTATCATAGAAATTCCTCTTATCTTCCACTCAGAATTACAATGAGGAGTCTGATCTGAATGTTCATTCCCACTTGACTGCTCTTACTTATGACCCATGCAACAGGATTTATGCATGGCAGTAGTCGCCGCAGCAACAATCCAGAAATAAACTGTAGGAAATGCTTTAAAAGGAGAATTTTTTTGCTAAAAGTCTGTGTGCAGAATCAATGACTGTAACTCTGAAATGGAGTCCTGTTGAACTTCTTTCTAGGTTTGTCCCTCTATTGTAAATTTGTTTTCCTTTTCAGCTCTTGGCTTAAATGTATCCGAGTGCATCCAGACTTCAGGTCTGCTTGTTGCCCTCTTTTCCTCTGCAGGCTCTTTGGGGTGACAGGGAACTGTGCAGCCTGCAGTAAGCTGATCCCTGCCTTTGAGATGGTGATGAGAGCCAGAGACAACGTCTACCATTTAGACTGCTTCGCCTGTCAGCTCTGCCGCCAGAGGTAAGATTAGGGAAGCAATTAGCCAGGGAGATCAAATTCAGTTGACTTATCTGGGAGGTGCACTAGTGAGCTCACTGGTCGTCATGAGCACATTACCGGTGCATTGTAATCAGAACGTGATGAAATTTGCTGCATGGTTTAAAACCTCGACGCGTTAAAGGCTTTGTGTATCACTTGGATAGTTAATCAGCCAGCAATCATGCAAGATTAATTCTGTGATTATCATAGCAGGGGATGTTTGCTGAAAATATGCTTGAAATCCTCCTCTGGAACCTAATGATTCACTTCAGCTCAAGCAAAGAACCAAGACCCAGATACATATTTTTATTTCTCTCTGTAGATTTTGCGTGGGAGACAAGTTTTTCCTCAAGAACAACATGATCCTGTGCCAGCTGGACTATGAAGGAGGTCATCTTAATGGCAGCACAGAGAGGCAGCCTCAATGAGAGGTAATATTGTGATGACAATGAATTACAGGCCCAGACAGCTGCTCTGACAGTTTGAACTAAACCATGCACTGAGATATCTGGAAGCTGTACAAGTGAGCTCACTAGCTCGTCCAAAATATGACCATATGTAGACATGTGACTTCAGACCAGAGGCAGCTCACATT
>JAPZDX010000022.1:25151095-25169932 GCA_029783625.1 Naso annulatus | reverse complement strand
ATATATATATATATAATGTGTTACTACATGAGCTTTAGAGATGCTGCTGGAAAGCAGACTCTTCAGACTTATGAACGGAGCCAGGCTAACTTTTCCCCCTGTTTATAGTCTTTGTGCTAAGCTAAGCTAGCTGTTTGCTAGTGGTAGATTACTGCTGTACAGTTTTGAGAGTTGTATCAGTCTTCCATCTTCTTACCAAAATCTTGATTCATTTTTTGATTGGACTTTAAATAAATTTATCTTATGGAAAAATGGTTTGTCTACGGTCAGGGTTAGATCTCCTTCAAAAGGAGGAAAAGGAGCAAAGTTTTGGTGACGATATCAAAATTCAGGGAATGTGTCGATGCTTGGTAAATTTCAAAGGACATTCAGAAATGATTCATATTAAAATCTAATCAGTAAAATATTTTAAATTGCAGTAAAATTAAACCACAAAGACCTTTACTGTCAGTGTGCACATAGTTTCAGTTCTGATATGTTTTGAGAGTTCTGATGCTGTCATTGTCTCCGTGTCTCAGATCACGTCTAAGGGGAACAGCAAACAGTCAGAGAGCCGGTTTCCCTCGGTTCGATCTGAGAACATGAAGAGAAAGATCAGTGAGTATCTGTCACTCATTCTTTGAAAATTTAGCTCTTACTTCCATTAGTTTCTTTTGTCTTTGAAATGTCTTTATTTTTCTTGATTTTTTTGGACAAAATCATCTACCAGCTTAATTGAATTTGATGTCATTTTCTGGGGAAATACTCTACTGCTGCAGTGTGGGAATAAGCAATATAAATATTTAAGTTGTTATCCAGTGAGTGCTGCAGAACAGATGAAGACAGTGATGGAGGATGAGGGGCGAACTTTGAAAGTTCCCCTGAAATCAGTACTAGCTGCAATAATTGAACAAAAGAAAATTAAAGTGCTTTGATTTTCTTGCTTCACAGTTCTGAAGTTTTGATGTAATGAAGTTGCAGTTATTAAATAATTGGAAAAGATTTGATCTCATGAGAAGAAAGCCTTTGGAAAGTAAGAAAAGCCATCAGTGATCGTTTCCTTTTGATCAATGAAGGATTTTCTGTGGCTCTGTGTGTGTGTGTGTGTGAGTCTCATCTGCATTAAGTCACATCCAGTTTAAAATCTCAAGGCTGAAGTTTGTCTTTATGGTGCATTAACGTAATTAGAAAAAAATGAATGTTGCTTATTTTCCGGCATATTGATCCCCATAAAGCGTCGTACAGTAAAAGGAACTGCCGTCCGGCCAGACTGAAAATACAAGAGTTATACATTTTCCAAGTGATTGTAACTGCCTGTTTTTGCACCGTAATCGTTTTTGTCTCTTCTGTAGTTTGTTTGGGCTCAGATTGAGTTTTTAACTTGTGCATATAGCTCTAACTTTCTTTCTCTCTCCCTCTCCCCCTCCAGCTGACTTTGAGTTGGCTCAGCTGCAGGAGAAACTGAGGGAAACCGAGCTGGTGATGGAGAACATCGTTTCCAGCGCCCACCACAGTCCAGACAGGTGGGTTTGTGCCTCCACTGAGAAATTTTACAAAAGAAAATCAAACTGATAATTCCCCGAGCTACCAAAAATGTGCCAGATTCGCATTAACAAAAGGGAACATCTTATTTGTAGCAGACCATCAGCTGCTCGGTACTGCAGAGAATATTTCGAATAGAGCTGCGTAGATTAATTGAATAAGCGATTTATCGATCTAATTAATTGCTAAATATTCTGATAATCGATTGATGGTTTTAGTCATTTTTCAAACAATAAAAGTACAAGGAATGGCTGGTTTGGCCTCTTAAATGTGACGATTTGCTTCCTGTCTGAGTCATTCATGAGAATGAATGAGGAGTCTTTGTGTTTCAGACTGTTGTTTGGACAAAAGATGCAATTTGAAGACATCACATTGGGCTCTGGGAAATTAAGATGACCATTTTTCCCACTTGTTTGAAATTTGATGGAATAAATGATAAATCAATTAATTGTGAAAATAACTGTCAGATTAATCGATGATGAAAACAATCGTTTAGTTGCAGCCGTAATTTCGAATGAGGTGTAAACGCGTTCATTTTAAGGTAAACAACATGAATTATTTCAGACACTGAAATGCTCCACAGCAAAGGGAAGGAGGATGTTGAGGGTCACTGAGTTTTCTGTGTCACAGGGTGAAGGGGGTGACGGCGGATCAGGAGCACAATCTCCTGCAGCAGCTGACGGAGATCACGCGGGTGATGCAGGAGGGTCAAATGGTGGATAATGTGGCACCAGAGAAGAAGACCCAGGATGACTGGGAGGGTATGTTAACACTGCACACTGCAAGATTTTTACCCATATGCACACCCATCATGTTTTAAAATACTCTTATGAGACAGTTTGTCAGTTTCATGTTATTAAACTCAAACAGGATGAATTAAAGCTCTAAGAGACTAATAATGTTTTGAGTGGTGATGTCGTTGTGAGCAGAAACTTTTTCTCAGCACTCCTGGTTAACCAACCAGGTTTAGATTAACCTCTTCACGTCATCTGTTTGCTCGATGTTTTGTCCTTTTGGGTTTAATTTTTCAAAACAGTTTTGCAGCAAACAGTCAAATATTTAATCTTAATGCTCCTGACAAGAATTTTAAGAAGGAAGTGATCCTAACATTTCTTTGAAATACACTACAGTACAATTTCTGCGCATGAGGCTTTTTGTGACGATTTCTGAGGCATTTTTTAAAGTCTCTGCCAGGTCATTTCACTACGAAACAGGATAATAGTCTTAAATTGTAAAGAGTACATGATTTGTAGTTAATGGGCCCAAAACAAATTTCAGCTACAAAGTACTGAAAACTTTAGATTAATTTTCTATAGATTATGTTTAGATTTTGGATGTTATTGCAGTTTTATAGACTGATTCAGGCGATGGATTTTGCACATACACATCCACGCAGGTAGATGTGTTAACCATGGAAATTCTGATTATAATGACTCATTGTATTTCTCTGAAATGTCTGCAGATTATCCCGACGAGCCTCAGCAGTTCTGGGAACATTCCCGCTGCTGTTGTCATCACGAGCCGCAGCATCACAGTCCACAGATGGAGACAGAGGCTGAGAGGACACCGTGTGATGCTGCAGACCTGGAAAACATTCCTCAGGATGTGACAGGTGGAGGAGAGGCTGAGGAAGCAGGGGCTCTCTACGCAGATGGTGTCAGAGAATCAGAGTTCACAGCAGTAAGTGAAGGAGACACGGGGCAAGAGGGTGATTTAGGGGAGGACACGCATGAACACAAGGAGGGAGGGGGTGACATCGATCTGGGTGTCCCAGCGGAGGACTTGGCTGGAGTACTTGAGGAGCTGGAGCTCTCGCTGGAGATGAAGACGATGATGGAGCAGGAGATGATGAAGGACCTCACCGGGCTGAAAGAGACAGAAACCTGCAGCACGGTCAGACGGAGGAACAAGAGGAGGAGAGCAAAGAAAGCTTCACACTGACTTCTGACATGACTGCTGATAAACTTGAGCCTGAGCCTGATGTTTGAGAGAGCTGCTGCTCCTTCCGTCTGTTCTCATCAGACGAGTGGAGGCGTTCACGCGGTGAATGCAAGAAAACGTATCAACAGCCTTGTTTATCTTTACTTGAAGTGAATACTTGAGAAAAGGTGTCTGGGGCAGTCTTATATCACTAATATAACCTTAAATATTGACTAAAATGAATAAATATAGTTTATGGTCTTGGAAAAACAAAGACATTTAAAAACACCAGGAACAAATAAATGTAGCTCAAATCAAACAAACTCAGACGATTTTCTACAGCAAAAAGAGGCACTGATGAAGTTTTTATCATGTTACTTGCATGCAGAACATCTGTTGAGCTCTAAAAACATGGTTCAAACTATAAACTACAGCCATTTTAAACTTCCTGTGGTCTCCATGATGATTTTTTTGCAGACAAGGAACTTGGAATATATTTACAGTAAATGCGCACAATTTAACATTTGTAGTCGGTCTCTAGGTTTGTCTCAGTCAAAACAATGAAAACAAGTAGTTTGATGTTGTCATGATGTAGCATAGGATTATGGGAATTGCTGTCCTCTTTGTCATAAATTAGTTGGAACTCAGGCAGAAATGTTCATGTTTTACAGATTTATCGGTGTCTCCCTGGAAGTTACGGTGACGTAGACAAAATGAAACATGATGCTATGATGAACAGAACAGATTTCTGTGGCTTTGAAGCTAGATTGTTAGAAACATTTTGGGTAATATAAGTTAAAAAGAAAATAAATATAGTTGTTTTAAGACATCTTTATGTGGAAATTTTACTTTTTAATTTTTATACTTTAAAAAAGGACCTCAAAGTGATCAGAGATACATTAAATGTTCTGTACTAAATAAAAGGAACAAGACCTTTGGGACATAAATAGTTCCTTGTCCTCTGTGTTTGTGAAGGAAAAAAAAATCTTCTGCACTGAAACATTTTAAGCTTTTAATGAACCTTCTGTTTTGTGCTTTAATTTATTCACAGATTTTTACTTTTGTAAAATGTATTTATTTATTCACTGTTCAGAAAAGCACCCAGGTATGCATATCCATGATTGAAATACTGTAATAATTCAAATAAAATGTATGCATTCTCACCTCAATCCTGAAAGCTGTTAGTCTGATTTTACTCTTAAGTTGTCACAAGGTCAATACTGTAAAAATTTCATGTGAAAGTCATTTTGTTGCCTGCGAAGGTTTTCATCTAGATACTAAAAATATCTCTGCTGTATTCAGTAGGCGGTTGAAGTAAAGAGGACAGGCAGCATAATTCAAAAAAGAGTTTATTTCTTGTTTAATGGTACATTTGACTCATACAAAAGCAACATCACATATGTTGATGCAGGGAATATTTTGTTTTAACAGTTTTTCAAGTGGCACATTACAACATGTTTCCCCTCTGAGTGCTAATCTGGTGACTTGTGTTAAGTGTCAGGTCGGGCTGGGTTTGAGCCCGCCCCCTCTCATAACAGGAACTAAACTGACAGAGCCACCTCAGTGCTCCATTGGCTCGTCAGATGCCGGTCCAGCAGCCGGCTCATCTGCATGCTGGGCCACCTGAGACACAAACACAAGTGTGGTTTAGCACAAAAAATACAGAGTCTGTCAAAAAACTTGTGTTAAAAGACACGCAATCAATGCTAAATTTTACTTTGATGCCCTCAATGCTCTCGTCTATCCACACACAAGTTCAAATAAGTATATTTTAACACTTTGTCACTAATTAATTTCCAAGGGAATGACAAGGTGCCAACTGTCTAGCTCTGACCAAATGCAACACAACCAGCAGTGCTAAAAAGATACTAAGTTCTACTTTGGACTAATTATGTCCATCACGCTGCAGAACAACAAAAATTTAAAAATAAGTTTCAAAATCAAACAGTCCAGAGAGGACTTGCACCCTCTGCGGTACCTTTCTCTGTGGCCTCTCCTCCAGTCCCTCCAGGAATGGGGCAACATCATCATCGTCATAAATGGTGAACTCCATGTCCTTCCCCACAATGCCGATGGAAACATTCTGCAACAAGGAGAAATATACCTAAGACATGGCCTGAAACAATAACATTTAAAAGAAGGTCACAATATCCTCAATGCCGACTTGTGATGAGCTTTGATAACATTTTCCTGCATCGGAATCCTGTCACATGGTGCCTTCAAATGAGGTCGTGTTTACCACGTACATGAGAAGAGACCACATGAACGCCCCCCTCTTGTGATATTTACAACACTGTAAGCTGAATTTTTCTGAAAGCTCACGAGTTGTGACGTGTTTGCTGATGTTTTCAGAAATTGCGGAGCCTGTACTGGCCGGTACAAGACCACAAGGAGCTGTGACAAGTGCAGACAAGTTTTTGATCTAGAAATAAATAGTCAACTTTGTCATCTTGTCCCTTGTTTCTCTGCGTGGCATTTACATACAAAGTGATAATGTAACATTTCCACATAAAACCAGGAAGAGAACAAGCGATCTTGTGGCATCCACATTACTTTTGCCTAGCAACGAATGCTAGGCCTTTCCTGTACACAACTTCATGAGTTCAATTCGAAGGCCGCAATAGTCCTTTGAACTGATTTCGATTTGGTTTTATTAGATTATAGATTATGAATAATTTATCTCTCGTGTTCATTTGCGTAGCAGAGTGTCACATCAGACAGGAGAGGAGTGAGGAAGATGTACCTTAGTGGTGAGGTCCTGCTCGGTGGGGAGAGTTTCTCTGAGAGCACGGAGGCCATGCTGGACCAGATCATTCAGATTACCTGAGAACAAAACAAAGCTTTCTTACTGCAGGTATTTTCACTGGTCAATCAGAAAGTGGAAGACAGATCCATGACTACCCATGCTTCAACTAAAACGCTGCTAAATTAGATCTGAGAGAACACTGATGAGTTTTTGTCGTAATTAAACACAAAAATACTCCCAGTGCAAAGTTTGTTTCATCTACATATGAGTGAACAAAGTTAGTACAAGACATTTTAACTAACAGTCGGCGAACTTGTCCATGAATCTCTCCAGGTAGGTGCGTGCAGACTGGGAACGAGCTCCGATGGACATGGCCTTGCAGTCAAAGTAGTTTGCTGACGGGCAGGTCTGGAAGATATGAGGTCCCATGTCCTGTGTGACACACAACAAAGTCACAAGAGCTATCGTTAGATATTAAACTCCAAATTTGTGCAACATTTATTGTTTTACAAGGGGAAAAAATAACAGCATAGATAAATAGAAGGAGTAAGATATTTAAGTAAGCAAACTTACATCATAACCAGCAATGAGAAGGCCAACACCATAGGGCCTCCTTCCATACCTCTGCGTTGGGATTTGGGTTTCTGAACGTTCAGTTAAGGGCCAGTGCTGCCATTTACGACTTCATTTTACATCACAAATCAACAGCTGTGCTTGTTCGCACTAGGAAAACAAGCAAACACAAAGGAAGCAAGGATACTGCTGCCAATAAGAGAGACGAGACGTGACGTGGGGAGGGGCCTGTCGAAGACGAACCTTGAGTCCAAGCACTCCTGACGCATGAAGTTACTGTAGGGGAGACAGTGTTAGCATCATCTAAGTCCACTTACAATTTGTGGTTTCACAGAGTCACTGAAAAGTTTTATTCAGACCATCAAGGCAGGTGTGACCTACCAGAGCAGCCTGGCATCAGCAGTCAGTCCAGCAATGGAGATGCCAATGTGGTTGTCGACATGGAGGATCTTCTTCTGGTGGGCAGCCAGCTCCGACTGGGCTCTCTGCGGATACAAAAAACATGCAATCATGCACAATTTAACAAATTAAGAGACAGAGTTTATACATTTCTTCCATGAAAAAGGGTGGCAGGGCAACACTCAACAACAGGAGGGAACAGATCTTCATCCCAGATTAATTATTTTAGCTCATAAATTAAGAAAAAAGTGAATTATTTTAAAGGAAGCTTTCTGTGGTGATTTTTGGGAGGAGGTTACATCAACAGACAAGACATTTAGTGACTTTACCTTTAGTGCAACCAGGACTGCATGGGTTCTGGATTTAAGTCCTACAGTTGCAGAGCCTTGTTTCACTGCCTCCATGGCATACTCGATCTGATGAATGCGGCCCTGAATCAACATAAACATGAATTATTTCGTTTACATGTTGTGGTTTGGCTTATAAATGATACCCAGATCTTCACTATGTGAAATCAGAGAGAGGTTAAAGCCAGGGGCGACTTACCTGTGGGCTCCATACTGTCACATCGTTGTCGTACTGATTGCGAAACTACGGATAATAAAAACAAGCCACAATTAGAGGTGACATTTTTAGATAATGACTGAAACTATTAAATAACAAAAACGGAGCTTACATAGTTGTCTTGCATTATGTGCGATTTTCCTCAGTTATCGCGACAGACAGTTTGTTACGCATTCAAATTAAAGTCTCGGAGCCTCACGTTAAAGCCTGGACTTTTCTAGACTCGGGTTTTAAATTACATGATTTAATAATTGATAAGCCGAGCTTTGTGTACAGCTAACGTTACGTACCCCTGGGAACCATGCAACTCAGTTACGTTACAGGCATCTGGCTGATTAATGCTCCTAATAATGATGTCCAACGCCGAGTAACATGTACCAGTTTAACGTTATCTTCATTCCTGCGGAAAGCTAACTTAACGTTAGCTGACTCTAGTTGAATAAAATCCCGACTGAAAGAGTGTTTCAAATCATTACAGTGAGTAGTGGATCTATCGTGAGTTATATAGGCTGAATTCACAACCCAAGTTATTAATTTGAACGTTAACGCTGGCGTTAAGCTGACGGAAAACGAAAGTAAGACTTCAATTCACAGCTAGTTTAGCCGGCTAACACTAGCCTGTTAGCTAACTCACCAGCAAACTAATTAGCAAAGAGTTATATGTTATTTAGCGTTAGTGGTACATTCACACGAATCAAAATTATTATCACACGTAAATAATGCAATATCATTCAAAATATTAGCCGTGAAGCGTTTCTTTGGACGCACGTCATCTGGCCGGCGTGCAGCTAACATTAGCAATAACGTTACAGAGTGTGTTTTGCTTACTCACAGTGCAGTCAGAAGTTAGCTAGCATAGATTAACTTGATTCAAGTAAAATCGACCCGTTTACTGGATTTCATAATAACTCACACTACATCAACATGCTGTGCGATTTATTTACCGTATAAACATATATTGCTAAATGGATCGATGTAATAATAATAACAGTAAAATCATTCCTACCATCTCTGCCTCTGAAAGGGTCTCGTCTCCTCCGCCTGTATCCGGATTTGATTTGTTATCCTAGACTCGACGTCAGGGAAATCAGCAGAGCCCCGATTTCAAATCTATGATCGATTAAATGATTAAAGTTGTGCCTAGCAAAACAATCGTATCACGGTTATTTTCAGTTAAGAATACATGAAAACTCTGTATATCCTTTAAAAATATATATAGTTTACCCCATAAAAAGGTATGATCATTACCACCCACAGACTTAGGCCCAACAATTTACAATTTTACAATGGAAAAATTTAATATTAATCCGTTAATAATTAAGAAATGTGGTTTCAATTTTTCTTGTTAGTGAATTTCTGTTAAAATAAGGACTTTATTTATTAGCCTATTTTCAGAAATACATAATTCCCTATGTAGGCTATATTATTGAAAAAAAAAAACCAGGAGCAGGTGCAGTGTTTATGCATGAACACTAGGTGGCAGCAGCAAATTAGAAGAAGACACTGTAGGTGCATCGTTTGTCTGTGGACATCCATAAGGAACATATATCTTTTGCTCAAGCAAACAAAATGTTCCGGAAGAAAGATGGACAAGCTGACCCACAGACAACAGTGGTGGCTATTTTATCCTGTTTGTAAATGTCTCTCTATGTTTGTTATTGTTATTTATGGAGAACTTCGTGAAAAATCATAAAAATGTAGATAGACTGTACTGTTTTCTTTTCTGTAAAAGTTATGGCATATTTACACTGAACTTATGCAGCTGCTTAGGCCTACTCAATAAGCAAGTTTTGCCCAGTTTAGATTAAATTTAAATTTTATGATGTAATTTTGACTCATGCAGCAACACAGTAAAACAGTGTTTGGGTCGTTACTCACACTAGAAAACCTTCATGCATTAATAGGAGGTCAAATCAATGGTGCATAAATTTAAATACCCAAAAGTAAACTGAACTTTGTTTCATCATTCCAGTGAACATTTTTGTAGATGCGTGTGATTTACTTTCCTCTTTGCTGCCTTGTAATGTGTCAATGGAACTAAATTATTCAGTAATTAAAATTACAAAAAGATAAACAAGCAATACTATAACGCTTGTGAAAACTCAAAGGCATGATGTAGCAGCTCATACTGTCTGCTTCTTTAAAGGTAAATGCCAGCCGTTTTAATAATTCACATATGTTATTTCTGCACCCCACAGCACATCAGTCAATACTCCTCATCCACTGAGTTTTTTCATTAAAAGCTAGAAACTGGGAAAGTAACACACGACCTTTAAACCGGACTGCCAGACCTGACTCACCTCTACAGACAGCGAGCTGGACTGTGTCGAGGTCTAGAGGAAAAATTTTAGGTTTAAAAAACATTTTACAGTCAGCTGTGCTGGTGTGACATGTTACAGTTTGACAAAGTCAGCAGCTTATTCATTATCAATGAAGCAGCCACTTGAATCACAGTCGCAGGAGTTCCTTCTAGATTTCTGTTTTTGGGGAAGAGCCACCAAGGTCAGAAAACTGACTGAACTGTGCTGACCCACTGAATTTAATGCTAATTCTTAAAATAACAGCATTGCCCCTTAACGTTTCCACGTACAATATGAAACAATTCAGATAAATCTTCCTTTCACTGACTCCAACTACATATTTGAACGTATAAATTTGTGTATTAGGCTATCTGTAAAGTGAGTATATAATTCTTTATGATGATTAACACTTTTCAGACAGTGGTGAGCAGTCCTTTGAGAAAACATTTTTCACATGTCCCTCAAAAGAGAAAAAAAATCCCCTTTAAAAATAAAAGATAACAGTTAAATATCTTACTGGAATACTGCAGTGATAACCTATAATGAGGCTACTATACGTACACCTTCTATGGAGCTTTACAGAAACATTAAAAGTCCCTCATGGAAAATTAATAATGGGTAATAGCCAGGAAGTGCTCAGCATAATAAATAAGGTTTTAGAGATTTTAAGACAGTTTTTGTGTCGTTTTGTGTAAGTTTATGCTGGTATATTATCCAGAATCTACTGATTTAAATACACTTTCAAACACATTGCTAATGATTCTGAATTCCTGTGGAGAAAAATAAATTAATTCAAGTTTATCTATTTATTTTTAGTTTTTTTGTTTTTAACTGATATTCTACATTGTTACTTTTGCAATTTTTGACACTTTTCAAGGAGCCATTCTGTATGACATGAACTTTTATTTTTGGCACTTTTTTGGTGTCAGGTCTTTTACTTTGGAGTGTTTTACATTGTGGTATTTTGTCTTTTACTTAAGTAAAGCATCTTCCACAACTGCTGAGTCTTTACTGTAAAATGACCCTCGATGAATGAGTTGTTACAGTGAATATTACAATAGTGGAAAAGATATACTCTAATGGCTCTATTGTTGTTGTTTTTTTGTTTGTTTGTTTGTTTGTTTTTTGCAAGGGATGTTGTACAAATGTGGAACAGCCCCACAGGTGGACAGATGCTGACAGGTGGAGTGATGGGTTCACAAGATGGCCTGAAATAAATGATATCTGCCATGTTTGCTGTCCTTCGATTCTTTATCCTCTATGGCTCTTTTGCTTTTGTTCTCCTCTGCTTTTCAAATTGGAATACGGGATCAGTATTTAATTTCCTGAGGGATTCAGTCACTTTTCCTTTCGTGTCTCTGCTGTCAGAGAAATGCCCACTGGAAGCCTCATCCTCTCGTATATCCAGCTTTGCGTCTGGTTTTAAACTTGGCCTTTTTTGCTCTGTTAATGATACCTGATGTACCCTTGATCTGGGAGGCGGGGGGGAGGCGGGTATTGGGGAGTGAATTAGTGGGGCTGTGCTGACGAGTTCTCCTCCTCTGCCAAGGCAGCAGCAGCAGCAGCACGGCGGCGGCCATTACATCAGCGCGCCAGCCTCCTCCTTTGTGATTGAGATTGTAGGAGCTGTGCTGAACTCAGCATGTTTTTTTTTTTTTCTTTTTTCCTGGGGGCCTCATTTAACTCTGCCAAACGGCCCCCCCAATTTAATTTTTCAAATGGAGAGCAGCCTGAGTCACTGTGTGATCGGTCCAAACCACACTGTGGACTCTGTGCTCACACGTAGTGGTGGGACGGAGGGAGGCGGAGGTGTTTGAAGCGGTAGAAGAAAGTGTGGGTGCGCCCATTCACCCACCATTCATGGTTTTCAGTTTGTTTTAATCACATGGGGAAAGAGAGAACTCCTGCTGTTATAATGACATAATGACACAGTCTCTGACAGAGACTTCATTTCTGTATGTTTCTTTGAATAATATCTATTTTTAGTAAGACTCTCTTTTTTTATTTGTTGTGCTTACGTGAGAGTGTGTTTACCTGAGATTCAGCCTGCCAGTTCCTCATGAATGACAACATCCCATTGGGAGTGTACACCCAAGCAATTCATTACTTGATTAATTTTGCATCCTGCAGTAGCTAAATATTCCCCAACTCCCATCTCCCTGTTTCTTAAAATAGGTCAGCAATGTGTTTTAGCCGGGAAAATGACTCGAATAATAGGCGGGAAAGGTGGCGGCTTTGCCAAGGTTGCATTAAGCTGGCAGCAATCCTATAACGAGGCAGGTCAGAGGTCACCAGTCACAGCAAACGGAGGAAAGCCATCTCAGCTCCGCCCCTCCCTGTGCTTTATAGTTCAAATACTGTATGTCATCATTGACGTTAACATTTCCTACGGCAAACGCCAGAGCATACGTGAGAGAGGAGGTGAGGTGGGAGTCTTGCAGGGATTCTGTTCGCTGCCGTCAGTTTCCTGGTGTTGACGAAAGCGCTTATGCAGCATTTTAGTGGCAAATGGCTGTAGATGCTTTTTCTGGCTCAAAAGACGGCAGTGCATTGTGGGGCACTTAAAAATATCATCAGCCAGATAGATCGTCTCTGCTCATGAACCTGAGGAAACCACACAGGCTTTCTCATTCATTACACACATGCCTCATCTGGTGTCTATATAGACAGAAGCTGATTCACTTAAAACCACCTGATGCCAGCAAGCATTACGTACATGCTGGCTTCTGATACATATAAATTTGGTGTCACAGTATCAGGTTGGTTTGAAAAATGACTGAGTATACTCTTCACTGTAAGAGGGAAATGCAGTCTTAGAAGAAGCTGATTTCAGTCATTATGTTAACAGTTTTCCTGTCCCTCATTTTAATTGTTTTAATGCCAGGAAGTGCACCCACACCAGTGCCGGAGCACCAATATCCATCATTTTAATGTTCTAATTGCATCTGACCACAGCTCATGAGGTCCAAGTTTGAAATTATATTGATAACATAATTAAACAATTTCTAAAAACAAACTGCTTTAAGATAGACAATGCAAAGTGCAATGTGACTTTTTATATAGTTAAATTTGTCGGTGAATGCAAGTGCAGGTAAAAGACTGGAACAAAAACATATTCCCACACAAATACTTCCTCTAGGGAGACCCAAGTCAAAAATTTGAGATGAACCATAAATTTTGCTGGCTCCCTCTGCATTTTGTCTCTGGGATCTCTTAGAAAAGGACATTTGTTTACTGTGGTATCAGCTGCTGGGAAATCCCTTAGAATTTTATCTGTATTTTATCTGTCCTTGTTGGAGAGGATTTATCTTTTCACAGCTTCCCTTAGACTCAAACACTTTTTTTCACTTCACTTCACTCTTTTTGTATTCTGTCCAGCGTATTTTACTTTGCCTAGTACAGTTTAGGAATGTCATCAAATTCCCATCACACATAAGCTATACTTTGTATTTGTTCCTTATATTGCTCTTTTTTATGTCTTCATTAGCATTCTAACATTCTCAATGTAAAACGATAGAGATCATAATGTAAGGATAAGATATATGAGGTATAAAGAGGTCAGGTAGACCTTTGTCTTGCACAGCCTGTCTCCACAGAACTGTACCAGGGCTGGAGAAAGGTCTGGCTGCACCCATTATCATTCTGCAATAGGGGAAAAATTGCTGCGGGTTATTTGTATTTCTTTAAACCATTCACAATTGTTTGGGTGGTGTGAAGCCTACAGCGATGGTGCCATGTGAAATAATTACCCTCAGATAGCAGAGGAGAAGGAAAGTGCTTACTGAAATAGTTATGTAATGGCAGATTTATTTTATACCCACAGTCTACATTCTGTGAGTCAAATAAGAAAGACCCGTGAGAACAGGATGACATGCCAAGAGCTACCATGTTAAAAACCAGCATCCTAACATTCGATTAGTCAGATTTTACACATTAACATAGCTGGGTACAGCTTAGACCTGACCGCTAAGCACAGTAGCTCAGTTGTTAGCTCTGTTGCCTCATAGCAAGAAGATCATGGGTTTGGTTCCCGGCTGGGGCAGGGCCTTCCTATATGGAGTTTACATGTTCTTCCTGTGTTCATGTGGGTTTCCTCCACGTCTTCCGGGTTCCCCCACAACCAAAACATGTATATTGGTCTATCTCCAGTCAGTACCCTTGATCGAGGTATTGGCTCAGGATCTGGAGTTGGTCCCCAGGCAGCGCGCTGTGGCTGCCCACTGTTCCTCAGGGATGGGTTAAATGCAGAGAGCACATTTCAGTGTACACTGTATATGTGGCCAGTACCTTCACTCCACTGATTTAACATCACATCCCTGCAACAAACAGATTCCTGACCAAATATTTTAAGCGGAATCAGGTATATATTTTTTTCTCTTCCTTATTGAAACATAGTACATTCATTACCCGCAATGCAACTAGACAGACAACACTTTGATTGGAGATTTGGGTGTGGCTGATAGCAGCTAATGTAGCCTTGAGCTGCTAGAATAATGCAGAGGTGAGAAGCAGATAAATGTTTCAATAATGATGCACATCTTTGGGAGACTGTAAATGACTGTGTTCATAATTGTTATGTAAGTACACTGCTTCTATCCCCATGACATCACAAATGCTTCTCCTAAGTATTTTGGACAGCAGAGAATACAGTGATCTAAAGATGTTGATGATAACGCAGCCTGAACCAACAGAAAAACTAATGCACCAGGACCATTTATTCATTTGTCATCCTTGTCAGTGTCAATGCAATAACATCGGATGATGCCAAGCGTACAGAGTAGAGACATCCAATCATTACTTTGGCTCTCCTGCAAACATTTAAGCACTGATTGCATTTGCTCATCTAGCACTGCAGTTTTTTGTAATAAAACCGATGTGAGTAGTCACTTCTTGAGATGAGAGCATTGTCTCCTGTCGGATAGCACTGCACTTATCTGTTTAATATCCACAAATTACTACTGGACAACAGAAAAAAAGACACCAGAAAGTAATCACCTCATGATTGATCTGTCTTTTTCAATGATGACACATAATGATAGCGAAGAAGACTGAGGAAGCGTTTACAATTCTGTTTGATCATGAGTCACATGTGTCACAGCAGATGCACGCTTGACACAAACGCAAGTCTGCTGTGTGATACATCACTAAACTTCACACTGACGTCACTCGTATTTCTGTTCTTTGCTGTTCGGGTGAGTTTAATGGTGAGATGATGTCGGTGCAGCTCCTCTTTATCAGTGTGTTAATACTGTATATGAAGCTGAAGTGAACTGTTAGGCTGTGAATTTGTGAAAATATATTCTGCAACAAAGTTTTTTGAATGGCGGAAGTCTATTGACACGATTTTACAAGACGCACATAAAAATTAGAGACCAAGTTTGTCATCTTTTTCCAATGTGCTCCTGTATTTTGTTTAATCTTCAGAACTTCAGTCAAAATCAAGTTCTAAAAGTTCAAAACAACACGGCATTATATACACCAGGGGATTAAGTTGTGAACGCAGACACGACATTGTTAAGTTTTCCAATGTTACTGGGACTTCCACAACTGATTCAGTGCAGAAATGGTGATTATCGGCTGTAAAATGCACAGCCCCCTGTGGCTGTGTATCTTGTATTACTGTCAATGGTCTTGAAACATGAAATAGACCTCTGGTTTATTTTATGAACCCAGACACCAGGCTATGCCGTTTAGTTTTTCAACCTGTTGAGGACCTCCACAGCTGATACAGCGCACCAAACATGGTTATATTGGCCATAGTTAATGACAGAAAGTTGCACGCCCCCCCTCTTCTCTGAACAAGTCTCCCCATGATGTAGCTGACGCATGCCGACAGTATGCTTGTGTTTATATTATTCAAAAAAATCGAGAAAGTATTTTTATTGGATGACAAATTAGAAACGCCCCCGGGTGCAGGATGAGTCATCAAAAAATTAAAAACGTTTTCAATGAGAGAAAAGACCAGATTTTGATGTAAAAATACTCAAATTATTTTTTCAACATATATTTGGTATATAGCATAAGATTCACAAACAGTGAATGGGGTTTAAAAATACAGTCTGAGATATATTAAAGTAAACACGGTCAAATTTTAACAACAACATTTGAAGAAGATAGGGATGATCTCTGCTAATGGTAAAAAGTCAAAATAGACTGGTATGGTCCTTTACTCAATAAGCCCCCATCGTTTATCTTGGTTGGTTCACCCATCTAGTAGCAATTATATTAAAATTTAGGGACTTTGAATAAAGTCAGAACTAAAATACACTAATAATTAGCAGACTAAATTTTTAAGTATGTGCTCTGGTACCAGTATCACCATTTCTTCTCAGTTATTTACCAATTAAATTTTGTCTCAGCAATTTCTGATATTTGTAATAAGCTACATTTGACCTCTATAAAGGGTGACTGAAAAGTTTTTGGCCTTAGGTAGAAGGAGATGAATTAAACAGCTCTCACTACATACACATGCCGTAGAACTGATTATGCAGAAAGTTTGAAGTTTGAAGTCACAACTTTTTTTGTATTTCTGTTTCAGGTAAAATTGCAAGTCAGCATTGTCTGAGAAAATTGACAATATTGGCTTCTTTCTCCTAATGTCTCTACTCCCCCCTCCACCTCGATGCCAACTACTGCTTTTTAGTTGCTTGCTTGTGCAAAGCAATAGTCAAACGATGGTATAAACCTACATAAAACTATGACAGTTTCACTTTACTGCTTCAGTGACCATGCTCTTTTCTTTTCTATTCTTTCCAAATTGGTGTTGAGCTGTGTTGTCAGTAGTGGGCTATTGGAAATTCTGGGGGTGGGGGGAGTTGAAAACTCATCGTTCAGCATGCGCAACTGATTTAAATCATAACAGGCTGATCTAAAAAGTCATTGTCTGATTTGTGAGGAGCCATTGTTATGCGATCATGTCATCAGCTTCGACGGTGGGGTTTATCCTGACATAATGTCATTATGTATTGTTGGTTACATTGAAGCAAGCATGACTGCAAATGAGGACAGGGAGGCATGCCAATCAATACTCTCAATACTCACAGAGACGAAGAAGTCCAGCAAACAGTCTGGACTCAGAGGAATTCTGCTCCGTAGCAAAAGGTTAGCTCGCTTTGATATTTATGATGTTTGACTCATGAGCGCTTTTGGAAATCCAGTTAAAAGCAGTCTAGACAAATTTGGATGTCTCGAGGGAATCCTGTCTCAAAGCAAAAGATTTAGATATGGGAAACAATGCTTTACCTTTTTTTTTTTTACTGTCTGAAAAGTTTTCTTTCCCTTCAAGAAGTGAGAAATATTTTAGGTTTTTTTTGACAAAGCCATGACATGACTTAGAACATCCGTGATTTGGGTGGGAGCCACTTCGGTGGCAACGTTTAGGTGGGCGTGTGATCAAGTGTTGTTCTGGAGACACCTGGCTGCTCCGGCTAATGTATTCATTAAACCGCCTTAATGGCCTCTTGTGCTTCAGGATCCATCATGTCACATTAATGGCTTTTGAGAGTGAAGGGCGCTTTTAACTGCCTTTGACTGATTGGAGAAACTGTTCCATTTGTTGTGGTGGAGAAAAAAAAAATGCAATGGCTGAACACACCTTATTAAATTCATTGCCATGCTGTCTAAATCATTAACTGGTAGAGTCAATTGCGTCAATGAGAGGGACATAAAGAAAGAAGAGATTCGTGGGTCAGGAATTTGATGGTACACAATGTGAGATATTGCACTCTGAAAAGAAGAAAAAGCTCTACAAGGGACGATGGGTACTCGTTGGTGAGACACATGACAAACTTGTCTTAGGAAGTAAAAGGTACAAGAACAATGACAAAGAAAAATGAAAGAGGTAATGAAAGAAGATGATGCACTTTTCACAACAGATGGAGGAAGGAAGAACTCAGTGCACTCTGACAAAAGAAAGAAACATGACACAGAAAAAGATAACTGCTGAAACCTTTTTTTAAAAACTGAATAGCTAACTGCCAAAAAAGACAGTAGATTTAGCTTTGGGTAAAACAATAAATCATGTTTAAATACATGTGGCATGTTAATAAAGATTTCCCCTTTCTATTTTATTGTAACTTCAGCATCTTTGAGCCACACTAAGAGCCAGAAATGTCCAACTCTCAGCTTTGCTGCAGGGGCAGAAATGATGGCAGATTCTTGGGTCTTGGCCAGGCTTTATAACCGCATAACATTTAACTTTCTATAAATACCACGGGACGCGGTCCAAGTTGATCAAGTGTGATTGAATCTGAAATGACTCCAAAGACGAGAGCCAAGTTTCTTTAAGATACTTCAGAGGAACTGCTCGCCCCTGCCCAGCTTTTGACAGGAGAGCAGCCTGAGTCACTCCCAGTTTCTCAAGGTGCATCAGAGCCAGTAAAGCAAAAACAATGGGTGCAAAACACAAAATATCAAGCAATATATGCATCTGAAAAGTACAGTGGCGATTTCTCTTTTAAATGTGTTTTGTCTTTGCTTGCGTTTTTCTGCATCTAAGTGTCTTTGATTTATCTAATTGTTGTTTTCTTATTTTCCTCTTTTTCGATTTGTTTGGTTATTGTTCCATTTTGAGAAGCGTTTTTTTTAACTTGTGTTTTGAAAAATGCTGTAAAAACAAAGTATTAATATTATTATTATTATTATTATTATTATTATTATTATTTATTTATTTATTTTTGTTGTTGCATAAGTGCAGGTAGTTTCATTCATTCTTTTTTTAACATTATCACCATACAGTTAAACACTCCTAAATTACTCGTTTTTTTTTTTTAGCTGGGTGGTAAAATACAAGGGAAATTGAAAAAAATTGTTTCA
>JAPZDX010000022.1:25098457-25111595 GCA_029783625.1 Naso annulatus | reverse complement strand
GCAGATGTTTCGGTATCAGCCTATATGTTCTCAGATATTCACAGATATTTAAACTGTTTCTGTAGACGGTAAAAAATGCTTGGACTGTTTTAAAATGGTGTAATCATGTAGTTTATCAAGCAGAAGACGGGCCATTATTTAATAACTAATAAATGATGTGTTTACTGTTGAGTGCACCGTCGTTTGGAATAAAATTTGTTAAAATGTAAGATATCCTGCCTCCATTACTTGTCACAAGTATTTGATAACCACATTTGGCCAATATTATATTCACATGATTTCAGCTGATATATTGGGTATCGGAAATTTTTTGCTCCATAATATCGGTATCAGCACTGGCCCTAATGTGTGAACTTGAAGTTTATGTTGAATGTTTTGTGTTTCAGGTGCTGAGCTGAAGTAAGATGGCTGCAGACAGAGTAGCAACTCCTCAGAGCAGCTCGAGGCAGAGCAGCTCACTCTCTTCATCCCCAATGAGGCAAGTAGCAGCACAGTCTAACTGTTGTGAATCTTACACGAATGCAGTCAAACTAAAACATACATCAAAGGCGAGCGGCGACATGGTTGGTTCAGGTCATGCAAATGTGACAGATTTAAAGGGTCATTGCACCCAAAATAATAAGTCTCAATAACATCAGACTTGAATTTTTCCCTTTTGTGCTAAGTTGTGTGTCGTCATCAGGCTGTTTGCTGTGGTTTTGAGATATAGAATGAGAAGTCTGCTCCACTTCAAAACCACAATGTCCATATGGATCTCCACAGTGACTGTTAAGGTTATAGGTTAATCAGAAAAGACAAGGTCTCTCTTGTCTCAAACATGCACCAAATCGCACTGCTTTTTCCCCCAAAATTTCATATCAAGACAGACGTGTGACCCACGTGTAGTACATGCACAACAGCGTACCTGAACAGCATGATGAAAATAGTAATACCCATGATAGCCACAACTGACCTTCATGTTTCATTTGCAGATGAAGCCCCCCTCAAAATGCAGCATATTTTGGCCACTGTCTCCTTTTGATAATGCTCTGTAATGGTGGCAGCAGTGTGAGAGGTGCTGCAGCTGTCATAGAAGCAGATATTGAGTTTTACAGTGGTGATGGGGTCTAGTTGTGTTACCAGTCGCCTTGATGATTTGTGAGGAAATGAATGTATCAGAGATGTGTTGTTTCCGTGATGCACACTGCAGCTAAACTGAAACTTAGACAACGCATGAACTTTGGATGGTTCATGTGTATGTTGAAAAAAGGTGAGGCAGGTCTTAGGGCTCATGCTCGTGTAGCTGCTGAGTGACATCACAGCCTCATCTCTTCATATGTGCCTTGGGAAATATTTACCGGCTGATGTTTGTTGGTTCAACACACCCAGACCAATATATCGGTCTTACTCCAGATCCTACATCAACAAATTAGATGCAGTCAATAGCAGGAGGTGCAAAGGTCAAAGCCTCAGTGACAATGCAAACACATACACAAACACACTCTCACACACTCTGCCACGCACACACAACCTGAAAACATCTGTCCACAAGGGGATTTAATGTTTTAGGTACGTAGCAGCACACAAGAGCCAGAGTTTAAAACCAAAAATGCAGAAAAATCTGTCAGACACGTGTGTTCGTGATCCAAAAAGAAACGTGTTCACATACCAAACAATCAGAAAGTGAAGCAAGAACAGAGCTTCATGTTTTCATGCTGTCAAGCAGCCACGGAAAGTTGACAGGAGGCCCAAACCTTGCAAGTGATCCGGACTGGACTCTGTGAACTATTGAAACATTAACTCAATAGCCTTTATCACAAGCTGAAGGCTCTTTAATTGACATTTCACATTCATTTCATCCACATCTTATTAATTAAAAGTCAAATAAAAGCTCATCTAAACCAATTTTGGCTATTTAAACCCTCATGGCCATTAATCTTACATATTCTGTTGGTCGTGGTCTCTATAAAAATCCCTTTTTTGAAAAACAAGACAAAACATTTCCCACACAGCAGTGATTTATGTCTCTGTGAAATGCTTTGTGTCAGAGTTTTTAATGGGAAAAGCCTCTTCATCAGCTGCTGTGGTTGAGCGTATCTCACTCATCGAAGATAAATTTGAATATATTTCTTCTGACAGTTTTGGGTTTACAAATGCTTACGAAGCGTTGCAGAAGACACGTAATGGATGCCCTTGAGTATCAAATCAGTTCAGCTGTCAGGCCACACACAACAACCAGACACATACAGATCATCTCTCACTCACTTTGTCTGTCCCTCATACACACACTCAAAAATAAATCCTGTTTGTGCAGCACGTGGCCCAATAAATCAGCCGATGAAAGGAGCCAAATGGCTGAATTGTATTAAAATAAATTGCAAGCGCAGATTGAAAGCACACATGCACTCAGCTGACAAACATCACCAAAGCAGAAGCAGCGCTCTGCCCATATTGGTTTATCAGGACGCTCCATGCTTCAGGTTACAGTTAAAAGATTCTCCGCCATTAGGCTGCAAGCAGGTTAACCAAGTTTATGTGATGTCATCTGTCTGCGCAGTTTGATTTTTTTTCTTGCATAATTGTGGGAAGTTGCATAAGTGAGGGTTTGCTGATGTGAGAGAAGGAGTAGAAAGAGAGAAAAACAGCACAGAGTGAGAGACGACTCAGCTGAAGATGGTTTGACAGAGAGAATCCACAGAATAATGTCTTGCACATATGCCTCCAGCAGGTTTACTCTGATGCCCTTGATGCATGTAAACAGCTGAAACAGACGTGTTTCATGGCAGGAGTGTGAGTCAGAGAGAAAGAGAACAAACAATGGAGGGAGTTAAGCTGGAACTGGTTAGACTGAGAGAAAGAGAAAACAACAGAGAAGCAGACTCAGTGTGCTGTTTTAGAAGGTGAGTCTGGTCTTGGCTGCACATTAGAGGCCGTCTGAAACATCTGGGAGTCAGATGTCAGCCCGTTGCCAGGATTCAACTGTACCAGTCAGAGGCCACAATATCCCTTACCACGCTGCTACTTCGGGAGGAGCTTAGACTCGACCTTTGCCCAGAAAATCAAGGCGTGACGTACACATTCAAAAGTACCATCAGCCACATGTTTTAAGCATTTTCTTAGCTCATCTGTCACAGCTGTAGCCTCTGTTTTAAAAGGTTTGCTCAGAGAGTTCTCTGCAGTAATATTCTGGTTTGAAGCAGAAGAGGAATGCATAAGTATCTTATTCGTTCTCTTTGTATATATGTCTCCATTTTTAATTCTTTTTGGGACAAAAGTGTCCTTGTTTTATCCTTCAGTCAAAACCAAAGCCACAATGGTCTGCTTCTCAAAATCTCGCAGCTCATTCTGCCCACATTTCCATTCACTCTGCCCAGACGGCCTGCGGTTCTGTTGTGGTATTTGGGAAAGATTTCCATTTGTTCATAAATGACATCAGGCCTCAGGCTGCGATATTCATGAAAAGTAGACGCTGGAAGGCCACAAGGGCTCCATCCTGCTTACATTGCGCTTAATGGCTTCCGTGTCAGAAAACTGCATAGAGAATAATCTGTACTGAATCCAGTCAGATCCAAAAACAGAAAAAATAGCATGAACGAACACATGTTGCCTTCTTTTCCAAACAGGCTGCTTGTCCTGCTGATGAGAGATGACTACACGGTGACTGGAAATCTGCAGATGCTTTAAAACATTTGGTTAGGGCTTTTATCCAAAACCCCACACTGTGTATACATTCCGTTTATATGGATAGTTGTGTAACACAGAGAATTTAAATATTTTGCTTTGTGGACACGTTACGCAAGGATTAAATCTCTATCATGAAAGACGCGACAAAAATTCAACAACTCATTTTTACGTGTACCTTTATACGAAAAATGTGCTAAGATGTGGATTTTTGCAAGTATACAAGTTTGTTAAATGATTTATAAGAGGTTAATTGTTGTTGTCAGAATGAAGTTAATGTTACGAGCAGTTAAGATGTGTCCATTAGAGGAGATGAAGAAGAAAAACAGAAGATCCTCACATTCCAACATTTACAGCATGTCCAACATTTTACTTACAAAGTGACTTTAAGGACTAAAGCTCCCCTGGGGAACTCTCATTTTGTGTTAATTGTAGCGACACGTGTGGACCAAAATGCTACTGCTTATTGTCATAAAGATCTTGTCTTTATGACATTTGTTTTGCTACTTATTTGTACAATACCAAATCAGCCATAAATGCAAAGTACTGATATTATCTAAAGAAAATTATCCTCCCACTTCCAACCATAAATAGTGACACAGAGAACAGCAGATCAATGCTCGTAACCAACAGATCGTCTCCACTGGTCTGTGTGCGGTAAAGCGTTTTGTAGCATTTGTGCTGACTGAGCAGACTGGGCACAGGCTTTGTTAAAGACAGGATAAACATTGTGTAGTATTTAGGACTGAAAGTAGGTGATGTAAACGGTAGATTAAAAGAGGTATGTTTTGAGTTTGCTTTTAAAAGAATCGACTGAGCTAGCTTCACAGATTTGTGTGGGAAGACGATTCCAGAGAAGAAAGACTTGGTAGGAAAAGGCTCTGCCACCTACTAATTATTAATTACGTATAGGGATGGAAAGGAGACTGGCATTACGGGATTGTGGAGGCCTGGTAGGTAGACAAGGAGTAACTAGAGATGATAAATAGGATGGTGCGAGTCTGTGTAGTATTTTATGAGTTAAAAGCAGAATCTTGAGATCTGTTCTAGCATGGACAGGGAGCCACTGTAATGAAATGAGAACAGGGGCGATACGATCAAATTTTCTGGTTTCAGGTAATATTCTGGTAGCGCTATTTTGAACAAGATGTCGTTTGCTCGTTGCTGATTTTGGTGAGCCAGAAAAAAGTGTATTGCAGCAGACTAATCTGGATGAGATACAAGCATGAACCAGACATGGAGAGCATGAGACTGACCTTAGCAATATTACCTAGGTGAAAATATGCAATTTTTGTCACTCAAAATTTAGATTAGGTCATTTTTCTCAATTGGCTTGTTAAACTTTAATCACTTCTACACCTATGAACATAACCGTCTGGGGTTTACTCCACTAAGTCTACATCTGTGAATGGAGTTTATTATTTGTGTGGTGTGAGACACATATGTGTTATGTTTCTACACTTTCATTAACCCAGACTGCCTGTTTCACACAGGGCGTCTCCTCTTTTATTCAAAACATCAGAGGGATCTTTTGCAGTTGACAGTAGGGTGGCACAAAGTTTGGGGAAACCATTCGTCAAGTGGGGGACCTAAAGAGAAACAGACATTACTTAACCTGTGCTCATGATCTATGCAGTGTTGTACATTGTATCTGAGTCACTTGAAGCCTCTAGCGATATGTACAACAAGCCAGTAACTGGCAACCACCCCTGAAGAACAAACTCTTTCCTTCTGTCCAATAACTGCCACACATGAGTGACAACAGGTGTTTTAGTTTCAAACCTGCCCTGCGTGCAGCTCGTTAACCAGCGAGCACAGAGCTGATACAGGCAAAGCTGTGACTATCACTTTGCTTTAAAGCACATTTATATGCTCATTTATTTCTGTTATCTTCATGATGGAGTTAGCGACTGACCCACAGGCAGCTCACACTAAGAGATTAATGCTTACAATGTGTTTTCATGCGGACGTCATTGCTGTTTTTAGCCTCGAAGAAACTGACTCACACTCTGTAATGAGGGATGTTGTGAGAGGTCCCTGTCTGTGCAGCACCAAGTGTTACATTTGTGTTTTCTTTCTCTTTGCTCAGCCAGGGTTTCCCTTAGCATAGACAGACTGTTAAATGGTGATTCCATCTTTAAAGCAGTTAGATGTCACAGAGCCATGGTTGCTGAGTAGGTCAAAAGCGGTGATTGATAAGTTCATGGCCTAAAATAGAACAAGTCAGTTTTAAAAAACCTAATTATTTTTTGGCACTGTCCCCTCCTACATTCACATACAAGCAGTGGCTGTGGAGAATACAGATGTTCTCATGGACCTGCTCGGGTAAGCCTGAGAATGGCGATGATATCTGTTTTCTCAGGCGTTCTTGTCTAGGAATTTTTAATTACCCAAAACAGAAATACCACAAAAGTTACAAACTTTAAGCTTTTTGTTTAGTCATTACAAGATTTTAACTACAGATGCATGTGATAAGAATGGTACAACTAACATATTTCTACCTTATGCCATGAACTTATCACCCCTTGTACTGAGAGGCGGCAAAGCAAATATGGTTGTGTCATTCTCTTTACTTGTGTGTGTGTGTGTGTGATATTGTGGAGGTAACTTGCATGTTAGAGAGTAAAAACAAACACATTTTTCAGTAGGACTTATTTCAGGGGGCCAGAATTTCCTGATAATTTCCTAACAATTTCCTAGCAAGTAGTTTGCAATTTTTCAGAGATTACCCCAGATTATCACAATATTTATTGAAAATTACCCTGCAAATTTCCTGAATATTTTCTAGTAATTAGGTTCTAATTAACAAATATCGAAATTACACCTAAATTGCAGAATTTACTTCAGAATTTATTATTAATCACGCCAGCTTAATTGCCAAGTCGCTTCTGTCTAACTTTCTGCTGACCAGCCCACCAAATTAAAGTGGGTTCTCACTGCCAAATTATTTACTAGTTTGTGCTGATCATTTTTAACCATTCCATTCTCGCCATTTTCTGTCTCATCTTATTGAGGCCTGATAATGTATGCACACCACTCAACAACTTAAATCTCAGTTTTTATATTTTCAAATAGCAAGACATACATAATACCCAAAATAAGAGGGAAATAAACTTCAAATGAGCACACAACACACAGCATGTGTGAATACTTTAAACTTTGTCCAGTGTCCCTGTCCAGTTTGTCCCTGTAGACGTGGTCACACTCGAGATATACAGCAGCTCTGCAGGAGCCTTCACACAATCTGGGTTAGAGAACAGCAGGCCCTCGTAGGAGACAGAGCACAGTCATATCTGAATAGAGAATAATGATGAAGCTATACAACCAAATTTCTCAAAACTGTTTAACATATGACTATATAGGAGAGATACCCACTTGGAGGATGTTGGACAGATCTCTGAGGTTGAAAACAGCCAAATTTCACTGCCATGTGCAGGAGAGAAGTGCTTATCCACTGGTGTAGCACTCAAATAGACATAACCTTGTACATAAGTCAACTTGTCGCTACATATGAGGTGTTGATGACTGTCGAATAAGATGAGTTGTACCCAGATGTGTTCTCACTCAGGGCGTAGGTGGGACTGCAGTCAGGCCAGGGCACACTTCCAAAAACACAGTTAGCCTCCACTCTGTTTAATGGTGCACACGTATGTGAGGCATTATGGTAACAGCTTTTGCAAACTGATTTACACACAACCAAAGTCCATTGAGTATTATAATTAAACACAAATTTAACACTCTTTCATGTTGTATATGCACAGTATTTAGGTCCTCACACAGCCAGCAGGTACAACCAACTAACTAACATAACTAAAACTACTATCTTAACCCTAAAACCAACTTGGCCCTCATACACAGAGACGGGCTCTGCAGTCACAAACCTCTTTCATAAATGCAGTGTTGAGTTCAGTGATAGTCGATTTTGGAGCTGAACAGTCACAGCAGCAGCTTCTCAGTGACTCATCCAGCAAAACAAATGCACGTCTCTCAGCAGATGAAGAGTTTAAAAAGTGAATCATCAAAGAGCTGAAGTTATTATTTGTCCCAATGTGTTACTGGAAGACTGAGGTCACTATGACACAAACTCAACACAAGCTTTGATTTCTCTGGAAATCTGAACAGCCAGTCAGCCAGTCACATTTCTTCACGTTCACCATGTTTCCATGCAACATTTATGGAATGCTGCCTTTTGATCTCTCTTCTTTGCTATAATCCCAATCATTTGGAAAAGATCTTGATCCCTTTTTTATTGACTAAAGCTTCTCATACACTCAATCAGCTTTGGTCAACAGCCCCCTGGTGAAAGTTTGAGGTATTGCAGGTGGGCTTCAGCCGAGGTTATAAAAATCTATTCATCCATCCATCCATCCATCCATCGTCAACTGCGTGTTGGTTGCAGAGGCTGCTGCTCCAGCAGGGGCCCAAAACCTCCCTTACCCTGGCTATATTGGCCAGCTGACTGGGGGATCCCGAGGCGTTTCCAGGACTGTGCAGAGATATAATCTCTCCACCTGGACTTGGGTCTGCCTCCTCCCAGCTGGATGTGCCTGGAACACCTCCCCAGGGCGGCGACTAGGAGGCAGTTTTATGAGATGCCCATCCATGTTAACTGGCTCCTTTCAACACAAAGGAGCAGCTTAGGTTTAAGCTTCCCTTATCTCTGAGGAAGACGCCAGCCACGCTCCCAAAGAAATCTATTTTAGCCTCTTCCATCCGCGATCTTGTTTTTTTAGTCTTAACCCATCCTTCATGATCATAGGTTAGAGTAAGACTGACTGGTAGATAGAGAACTTTGCCTTCTGGCTCAACTCTCTTTTCGTCCAAATGTTGCAGTAAAGCGAGAGCAAAACCACTCGCGCTGCTTCAGTTCCCAGGCAATCTTCTGCACCATAGTCCCGTCACTGATGAACAAGACCCTGAGATACTTGAACTCCTTCAACTGGGGTAAGGACTTGTTCCCTACTCATGTTGGACAGTCCTGCCTCAGATTTAGAGGTGACAATCCTCATCTTGGCCACTTCACACTCGACTGTGGACCAATCCAGTGAGTGCTGAAGGTCACAGACCGATGGTGCCATCAGGACCGCATCTTCTGCAAAAGGCAGCAATGCAATTCTTCCAAAAAGTTCTTTGATGTAGCAATTTTATTTACATAGCCAAGTCTTTGTTCTCAGAATTCATGTCTGTCTCTGCTGCATCAAGCGATGTCTCTTTCTTTCATCCTGTCTTTCGATCTGGTTCAAAATTTGTTTGTGAAAATGAATTTTAGTAACTATAGATCCACTAGAGCCTTTGCTGCTGTTTGATAATGCTGTGTTCTTGAACAATGTCCTTGTCAGTGGTTATATGTACATACTGTAAAACAGTGTGTCCATGATGTGGGAGACAGACCACGGCGGTTTGGCTGAATTTTTTAGGGATCTCAAGCCTCCGAAGTTTGGAGGCCCTGTATTTTTCTTACCGTCAAAAAAAATTAAGCGAATGAGCAAAACCAACAATGTGTTCAAGCGAATCTCAGCACTTTCCATCCCCCCTCTTGTGTCTGTGGCCCTCAAAGTTCTTGCACTCCATGACTTTTATTGACTGTGTAAGATCAGGAACAGCTTGCTGTGAAAAAAACAAGTTTAAATTTTGGGCATTTTCCCAAATAAAACAAGAATATCTCCTATTAAGCAGCTCCTGTCTTGACCACTGTAGCTCCGTTTACTGACAGCCACCAGCATATGAGAACTTATTCTGTTTCATCTCCACAGGATCGCTGTCTCGGATAATAGAGCTGCTGTTGACTGACCCTTGGCCCTGTATGTAAATATTTGTCATTTCCTGCGAGCTGAAGTGCACCGCTTTCCCTCCTTTGGAAAACAAACCTATTATTATCATCTTTTTTTTTCCTCCCGCAATGAGGGGAAGGTTTTGTGGCTTGATGGGCATGTAAATTGAGAGGGGTTCACGATTATGTGATGCTGTTATGTAACGGTGGAAACTGGTTTGAAATGGCCTCAGTGGGTCAGATATGAAGATATTTTCGCATGTTGTTGCACATTTTAGATCAATTTGTTTGTTTGTTTATACATTTTCAGACTTAGTGTCACTTTGAGGCAGATAAACATAAAAGAAATTTATGATGATTGAATCTGGACATTTTCCTTGTGTGTCTGTGCCATCCAATTTGGTTTCTTCAGCCGTTACTCCCTGTGAGCTAGCTGTTGCTAATTTGACTCACTTAGTTTGAGTCACTGTGTTATTCACTGTGCAATTAATCTCTATCAACAGACATTTTGAGAAACAGTGTGATTTTTAAAGTTGTTGTTTTTTTTTAAAGTATGAGTTAAAAAACTGAAGCATGGTTCAGCAGTATTTTATTTGCAAGGAACATTTAGAAGAAATTAATTTGTTTAATGACTTATATTCAAACTAAAACTCGTATCTCATCCATTTTCAGAAGTCACTTACCCCACTTAGCAGAACAAGCTCCATATTAATGATCACCACACTGTGTTAAAACATCCACATATTTATTGAAGACCACATTTACAGCTAATTACATCTTCATCCTTTTTCAAACTGGAGGAGATTTATTTTGTGGAGAGAGTTTTAATCTGGTGATCTTCCTCGCTTTGCAGCCTACAGATTCGACTGCTTATGCATCATCATGTCACCTTCTCACCTGATGGATGATTGACTGAGTGTACAACTTATATGTAAATACAGGACCTATGTGCATTTGTCTGTTTGCTGGATCCTCAATATTTTACTCAAAAGATCTCAAATTAGTTTTCTGTGTTTTAGGAAAAATGTGCTCATAAAGTTTTTATTTTAAAGCTAACTTCAAATTACAGACAAAAAGGTTTCACCTGTGGTAGATTTAGATATGACATAAATGTGTTTTCACCTGGTGCATTTTTCTTTTGTCATTCTCTTCAGTTTTAGCTGCAAGTGGCAGTTTCCATGCTGTACATGCTGCACACAGCAAACTACTTTTTCCTGTTTATCTTCCTCCTCCTACAGTAAAACCGGCTACCCAAGAGAATTATTTCATGTCCAGGTCTTGACATGTCAGCTGTTTTAATGTGCTTCAACTTGTAATGAAACCTTTGTCTGACCTTCTCATTGATTTCCTTCAGTAAACAGCTGCCCTCTGTGTGGTTTGATAGGGGATTAAATATAATTAGAGTTGTGGTTTTTAAATGATTTGCAACCAGCTCTGGTTAGAAGCTGAAACCCGATACCTGCCTTGAGGATATTATGTAATGACGTCTGTTGCCGGTCAATGATAAATGTTTGTTTTGAGTGTGCACACAACCACAATACCTTACCTGAACCCAATCAACCAATATTCAATATAAATGCAATTGACAGACAATGCACAGAGAGCCAAGAGGACAATATCAAGTTTCATTAGAGACCGGTTCCCATGTTGACTCAAAGCAGAGGTGGATGCTGCTGCTATCGACCCGGTCGCTTTCAGGGAGCTCTGACTCGCCGGGTGCAGGGCTCCGGTTTTACACGTTAAGCCTGCGTTCATTAGAGTCAGAGCTGGAGAGATTGAAGTAGTGAGCCATGTTTGCTCGCTGAAGCCTGTGGTTAAGGCTTCATGCTGAGGGAAAATGACCGGTTAAACGGACAAGTGGGCAAACTGACAGTAATAGATGGATAATTGACCTCGAGCACACATAATTGATTTTAGGATGGTGGTGTTTTAGTGCTGTAGTTACTGCTGGCAGTTAGATTTTGTGGAATTAATGGAGTTTTTTTTTTTTTAGAGGAGAGGAACAGGGCTTTTATTTTCATGTAAGAGGGCTCAAATAATAGTTTTAGAAGGAATGTTTGCATAGAAAATAGCAGTATGGTTTGTTTTATTTGAACATTCCCGTTTTCTTCAGCTTTCCCATTTTCAGCTTTCCCGTTTGGCGTGGTTTGTCAGCAATCTACAGTGATAATGGTGGCTGATTTCCCATTAAATTTGTAGGTATTTTTTTAAAACAATGTTTTCTTTATCAAATACAGCAGTGGACAAAAGCAGGTCTCTGATTTTTACTGTCAGTTTTGCAGTTAAAATGACAGCTGTCACGGACAGATTGCAGCAGCTTATTGGCTAGCCAACATTTACTTTGTGAGTTGATTGAAAATTCTGCTGTTCAGTCCTGACTTTGAATTGTTTCCACTGCTTATTCATCTGACAATATAAGAACCATGAAACAAATATTAAATGTACGTTTTTTATATATTACTTTCTATTTTGCTAATTTAGACAGAAAAGGACTATGTGAAGCCTAAGGCAGAAAGTAAACATTCTCACCAGCTGACGAAACATATAAACTAAAAAACTGAGATGAATACAATATTACAGCATAAAATAAGTATCATGGTGTTTGTATAATGTCAGCTTCTTATTTTAGAACAGAAAAACACAATATCTTATATTTGATTTTGGAAATTTGTTTACAAAAAGACACCACTTTTAAAACACTTCGAATACCAGATATTTCTTGTTGTTCTATTATACGAAACATACCATGACTTTGTAATAAAAAGAAATAATTGGAAAAGAGATGGAGGAAAGGGAGAACAAGGGTGGCACAGTCAACTTAAACGATCAGGCATTGCCCCCAACAACCGGTTTGAATTTATGAGTCACCACTTCCTTAATTTTCTACTGATTAATCATGTTGTTTCTTGTGGGGGAGGCAAATATGATTAAGGGTTTCTCATATAAATACGGTTAAGCTTTAGTCAGCAGGCCGGTCAGCACAAACGACTTCCTGGCTCAGAGACAATTCTGTCCTTAGCATACAGTATAGTGAGTGTATTTGTTGTATGACTGTGGTTCTGTTTGTGCAGCAATTTGTACCTTTCATTTTCACATCAATAATGAACGACTGATATTAAACCAACCAGTAAGTTTACGTTGATTTTTATCTTCTAATCCATTTAGAATCAATAAATTGAATTTTCTTTGTATGCATCAGCAGAGGTCAGTTGGACTCTGGTCTGTGTTGCCTGACTTCAGTATAATGAAAGCCAAAGATCCAGCTTATCAGACTGAATATGTACTATTGTAAGGGTCGTCAAAATCTTAGCAAGGACAGTTAATTAGAACCAGCTCATGCAAACACATGAAGATGATAAAAACAAAAAAGCACTTATTTACTTGCCACAATCAGGTCTGATTTCTTGATTTTTTTTATACAAGATTATAATATGCGTGTAAAACAAATTAATTTCAAACATTTTAAAGCAACAATATGTAAATCCATGCCGCGATCTGCGACTTTGAAAATGAAACTTGACGGTGCACGTTAATATGTCACACAAAACAGCAATTTTAGTCAAATCGCACCATATTTTACACAGGAAATGTCCTCTGGTTTCCTCTCTGATGTCATACGACTGCTCTGCCTCAACTTTGTGATTCACAGAGGTTCCTGAAAGCAACATGTAGGCCAACTGCAGACCGAAGCCGCAGCAGTTGGTAGTT
>JAPZDX010000022.1:25009299-25021806 GCA_029783625.1 Naso annulatus | reverse complement strand
TAATTAGCGGACTAATGCACTTAAAAAGACCCAAGGACTTTGCCTCAAATAGGAAAAATTGGCCTTTTGTCCATTGCCCATCCAAAAATTGCTGTAGATGCTTTTTCTGTCACTTCTAATTGCATTAAAAATAAGAAGTATAGGCATTTATGCAGTGTTTAAAAGACATTGAAACACAGACGCAGCTAAAGCAGAACTCCTTTCAGAATATTTTCACTGTCATTTCCTTTTATGTAGTCAAGCATTTAGCTTTTTAGTTATTGTTGAAGGCTTCCCAAGGCTGCTGACCCTTGGAATTCTAAGACCCAATCCTAATTCACATTTATCAGTTTTGACTGGCTAAAAACTGTCCAACAATGCATTCAAGAGAAGGTTTTCCAACATGCTAAGGTATCGTACATTTCTTAAAAATTTTAACTTCTTGGTTTTATTAGTACAAATGTATTTGGTTACAGAGTATTGCATTAAAGTGATTTACTAAAAACAGCACTCAAAACACACTTTATACAGTATACTTGTATTTTTAGAAAAATTTTGAATTTTCAAGTGCAAATGTTTATTCATGGTTTTTTTGTTGTTGTTGGTTGTTTTTTTTTGTTTTTTTTAAAGCAGTCTTAATTCTGTACAAACTTCCATTGGTGCTATTGAAACAGACTACTGTTGGTCAAATGAGCAGTAAACCCACAGGGATCTTAATATTTGTGTTTCTCTTGAACATTCACACTCCCCAGGGGATCAGTATTTTCACTTTCTGATCCTCTGACTTTTCTTGTAGGTCCACCATCAGTTTGATATTATATTATATTATATTGACATGGGAAATGTCTCTACAACTATTGAATGAATGGTCATGAACTTGTGTAAAGATATTCATGTACCCCTCGGAAAGAACTGAATTGATTTTCATCCAATGACTTAATATTTGCAAAAATAATGTTATCATTTATTACTATAAGTAGTTATTTTCTGTGTTTGTGATTGGTAATTCTAAAATATTAGCATACTTCCAAGCAGTGTAGTAGGCTTTTAAACTTGTTTACCAGCAAAGACTGAAAATTTTTCAGCATTTTCTTTTTCTTTCTTTCTTTTTTTAAAATATTTTTGCTTTAGAAGAAGTTTAGTATAAGCAGGTGTGATTACATAAAACAGATTAATATACAAAACGAACAGCATTATTACATCATTGTAAAATGAACAGGAACAAGCAAACAAAAACAAAAAGAAAAAAAACACAAAAAATAAACACTGTACCTCATTCAACACAGTCATAGAAATTTCATCTTAGCATAATAATATTCCAAACTAGCTCAGCCGAAAAAAGTACAAGTTGTAAATAAATAAATAAATAAAATAGGCATTCTTGAAAAAAAATTGAATAGGGACCAGTCACTGTTTTACTTGCATGTCATCCCTCAGCTTCAATAAATTTTTACCATCTAAGTAACTTTGTTTTGTTTTTGTTTTTTTTGTAGAATATTCTTTCAACATAAACTAGTGTTTCAGGAACCCCCAAATCTGTAGATGTTTCATGATTTTATTCTGGTTGCTTTATAAATAAACATTTTCCCCAAAAATATAATTCAATTAATACTATGAGTCTTTGTTTCTGTAACATCCCCTAACATCACAGAGAGGAGATCCAGCTCCTGGTGTAAACTCATTTTTGAGCACATTTTTTGAACCTCTTGCCAAAATGCAAATACAGTATGACAATACCAAAAAAGGATGGACTGTCGACTCAGGTTTTATGCAACAAAACCGACAATCATGTGTTTTCCCCATATATTTAACATTTTTCCGGTGGCCATAAAGTTATAAACCATTTTAAATTAAAAATACCTTTTGAGTGAGTCAGCAGTTGTTTTATAAATCAAACCAAAAACCAGTTTCCATGGTATAGGGCAATCTAAAGTATCCTCCCATTTTTTATAGGTACTGTACGAAATATTTCCCAAAGACCGTTGTGTTAAATAGGAATTATAAATATTTCTGTTTTGTAATCATCTGTGATTTTTTTTTTTTTTATAGCTAGCTGACTGAAAGTTTATAATTCCCAACAATTTTTTTTTTTTTCAAGTAAATTTGAAGAGCAGAAAACAATTGATTAAAGGGTTGGAGATAACAAACAGTGCCATACATTGCAGCTAACAAGTTTTCCTTCTTCATCAACAAAATCATTTACAAAACAGCATGTTAAAAAAGACTTCCAAAAATTTGGCTTCCCCTTAATCAGTATTAAAATGAAACCAACCATATAACACAGATGAGTTTCCAAGTATGTTCAGGTTGAATTTGCATAAAAGGGTAGAACCTTCTTTGGAACAGTGGATGAGTACTTTCCAATAGCTTTGATGAAAACCAGTCTTAATGCAAGTACAGTTTTTGAACAAAGGCAACCTTTAAAATAAGATTATAGTAAAAATAAAATTTAGTAGTTTTAACCCACCAATTTCATAATTATTATTATATACAACACTTCTTTTAATTCTTTCGGGTTTTGACTCCATAGGAAACAAATAATCTTTTGTTCAAAGGTCTTTAAAAAGGACTGTGACGGGCTGTGAGGTGATATGAAAAGATAAGTAAATTGTGACACCACAAGAGAATTTACCAGAGAGAGCTTTCCAAAAAGTTTCGGGGTTGTAAAATTTTTGTCCATCATCAATTATTTTGTTATTGTAATTTATTGTATATAGATACTTTAGATCCTCTGGAATCACTATGCCAAGACCTTCAACCGGTCCATCGGTCCAATCAGGCAGTTACATGGTAACCTAAAGTAAGTACCCTTCAATGCACCTATTCTTAGAATTACACAATTTCCAAAGTTTGGTTTTAAAGCAGATATTTTAGAAAAACAGGTCTAAGTGTTTGAGGAAGGCTTTCAAAACAAGAATGTTTTGGACTTATCACATAACTGGCATCATCTACATACACAATTTTTGTTTTTAGGCCCCCATTTCAAGCCCTTCCACATCTTTATTTGATCTTACTTTAATTGGTCTGCCTACCAGCTGTAGAGAAGATGGCTGCTGGGGCAAGCACAAGCTGAGACTGTTCCAACAACTCATCCAAAAAACTCAGTAAATATTTCAAACCACAGACTCCTGATAAGGCAAAGTAAGCACAAAAATCAAAGGGAAAGTAAGTGATTTGTTTGGTGATACCATGCGGACGCTCTGATTACTGCGCACATTTATGCACCGACTGCTATTTTTGGAAAGTATCCTTTGTATTAAGGCCTACTTCACTGAACTTTTCAAACTACATAATGCAAAGTAGAAAAGAACTGGACTGCTGGTGCACAGCTGGGTTCAAGTGACACGGATGAAAATGCAACAGCGTTTCCCACCGAAGACCGAGAGATGTTACTCAAAATTTCTACTCAACTTAAAAAACTGGACTTTCTGAAAAAACTGAAAGCAGATGTCTCGGATTTGAAACACTCCATTACGTATGATAATGGTCTTATTAAAGACCTGAAAAAAATGGAAAGCAAAGCCCTGCAGAGGGAAGATTTGCACATTTTACAGTCTGTTACCACAATTTTAACAAACGACAACGCTAAGCTCAAGGCAACCCTACTGGATCTCCAATGTAGAGGCATACGGGATAATCTCTTGTTCATGGATAAAAGAAAAAAGAGACGGAAACTTGCGAAACATCAGAGGTCACTGTGAGGAAGTTTATGCAGGAGCATCTCAAAGTCCCAGAGGAGGAGGTTACGAAATTCCAACTGGAGCGCATTCACAGGCTTAAATCTCGGAAAGAGCACAGTAATGATAAACCAAGACCACTTGTGGCTAAGTTTGCGAGCTCTGAAAGTAAGAATTGGGTCCTTGGCCTTAGCAAGGGTCTAAAGGGTACACAGCTCTATCTGAGCAGTCAATATCCAGCGGAAGTTGTAGAAAATCAGCAAAGGATCATGCCAATCATGAACGCGCTCATACAAAAAAGGAAAAAGAATTCTGCCTTGTAACCAACAAGATACAGTGAATGAATGACATCTCTCAACCCGCGGTTATAAGCGTTTCTGATTGGCTGAGGAAGTTTACATGTACACTGCTAACCCAGCAACGACAGTCTATGAAGTGTGCCCAAAAGAGATGTATTCAAGAACACTTAACAATACGCCCTGAGACAGGACTAATCTGTCTGTCTTTTTCTTTTTTCGTCTTTTATTCAATTGAGACATAGGAGCTTTTATAAATACTAAGTTTGGCTTTTGGATGCGTTTTTCTGTCTGTCTGTCTTTCTTATGGATTGCAGGGAGATAGATGGTGCTTTTGTTATTTGTCATGTGTTTTATGTTGTCTCTGTATACTCATATGTTCAACGTTCTGTGTGTGGGGTTTGAGTCAATAAATAATACCAGAAATGAACTCATCTGCTGGAGACTTATGAAAAATTAAAATCTATAAAGATACAGTTCTAAAAAACGTGTGGGCCTATGTCTAACATGGTAAGCAACAAGATAAGCATCGCGAGTTACAGCTGTTGGGGTCTTGCTGATTACAAAAAAAGACATATTTTCACAGTTAAAAGTAAAGAAACAGCACATCTTTTGTTTACAGGAAACATACTCAGCAAAGGACGATGAAATATTCTGGACATAACAGTGGGATGGTCTGATTCTTATTCTCATGGTCAGTGTACCTCAAGGGGTGTCATGATTCTTACTAGTATTTGTTGAAAGCAGCTTCTCAACTAAAAAAAAACTATTGCAAAAATGCAATTCCTGTGTGTATTTCTGATTAGAGTAAAATTAAAGTACGCTTGACCTCAGTTGACCTTTCAATGAACTTATTTTTGTCGTGATTAAACCTACCTCATGTTGAAATGCAGTTGAAGCAACACTAACATGTAGCATGAAAGTCTCAAAAAAACCTTTGTTAACCAAAATGTGACTTTTCAAAAACTTTTTACTGACTAAATCACTAAACATGGCTCATTGTGAAACATGATTAGCTCAATGGAAACGTGTGGGTCAATTATTCCCCTTTGAATCAAGTACACTTCACCGATTAAGCATCAGAAGCTCTCAGCTCAAAGAGGATGGTAGCAGCTCTGTGACCATTCTGTGCACTTAAGTGAGTTGTGGAGCCTCCATGATCATAAACAGGGTGTCTTTGATGCCTCACTGAAAGAGCCTCTCCAACATGTCTCCAACGGCGGCTCCTCCTTTGTAATAACGATTTATAATTCTCTAGATCTAAAAGCCTTGTTGGTGAGGAGAAGAAAGGAGAGGATGTTGTTCTCACTTCTCTTTAAAAACGGTTCTTTTTTAAAAATCAAAAACTGAATTTGCCTGGAGGGCCCATCCAAGACCAGGCAGCCATAAAGAGAGCGTTTCATTATGCCTCATCATCCCCACACACGCTAAACCCACAAAAAAAGAAAGGTAATTCAAAGAGTGTGTAATAACTGCTCAGTTTATCACTATATCAATTTCTCTTTCGCTTGAGAAGAACAACTAGCTCGGTTACCAGTCAAGCCAAATATCCGCTTTTAACTCTTTGATATTTTCTTTTTGGTTCTTAGTGGTCTTAGTGGCCATCAGATACGTTGAGGAACTTCAGCTTTCACGTATAGCTCTAAATTTTCAACTGATCCATACAAGAGGCAGAGGATGCAGTTTCTACAACAAAAGTACAATACTGATCCTTAGCGTTTCCTCTGGTATTACCCATGCATGACTGGACGCCACAGCTGAATCTTTGTCACCACGCCTACAAAAAAAGAAAAACAGAAAAAAAAACGGAAATGAAATAACATGATTTTAGAGAGTCCTGCTTTGCTGAAGTCTGCCCCTTCACCTGTGCAGTGCACTGACTTTATTTATCGGTTAAGACAGAGTAAGCAAAGATGAGCTTACTTAAGTATTTCCAAGGGAAAAGAAAAGCAGACAAGGTAGACAGAGCCGGCATCGTGTCCGCGATATGCGCCTTCCCCCTCCTGTTCAAACAAAAGTTCACCACCACCACCACAGAGAGTATATAGGATATCTTAACCTCAGGACAATTCAAGGGAGCATCCATTTTAATTAACGGAGAAAGCTACAGCCTAATTTCCAGATGTAGCCTGTCCTGGCTCTCATACTTTCTTGACACAAATTCCAATGCATGTTCACAAATTTGACTTGGGTCCATTTGAATTTCATCTTAATCTGAATTCTAATCTCTTTACATTTATCTTATTGCCTTTAACAACAGGGAAATCACGCAAACTTAACCGAAAAATGTGCATTACATCAGTTACCTTTTGGGCTAATTGAAGTTTGTATATATATTTATATGAGTGTATGTGTCAAGCTATGAAATGACTGCACTGTAATGAACTACACTGTCTTTTAGTAAGGCACTCAAAGCTTTGCATACACTCACACAACTGTGCACACACAGAAACAATCTGTCAACTTGCAAACAGCTAAACGTTCGTCCTGCAGAAAGGAAAAAGGAAATGTAAATTATGATGACTTATTTAACGAGATTAGCATGGCAACGGCACAAGTATGATTTCAAACACCCCTCCCGACTAGAAGGTACGGTGCAGCACACACACACACAAGTGCACACATTGGAGTGTGTGACAAACTTGCCGGCGCCCCTCGCAGGGTGACGCTACAGTTGATTTGGGAATTACAATTAGATTTATGATGTGGCTGCATATGGCTGAGCTCTCTGTTTCTCTCACTGAAATGCTGGGACTGGCTGCAGCGAGCACCGGCGCCGTGGCGTATACACCACAGCACAGTCAGAATGTGTGGCGTTTCCCCCCACACGCACACACACACATGGTGGAACAATAGGCCACATTTACTGTAATGGGCCACCAAAATAAAACGACCAAGTGGAATAGCTCAAATTTGGAAACAGAAAACCTTGTGTTGGAAATTATTAGATCCCTGGAAATTAAGAGCGCTATTTGAAGCAATGGAAATAAAAATTCAGACAGCACTACCTGTAACTTGTGCACAGTGTTTTCACATGCATAACACAGAGGTAATGGTGCTCTTATGCAAATGAGCAGTTGGGAAAAAACTCTTATCTTCCCACAGAAGTAAAAAAAAAAAAAACAAGAGAAAAGCAATCATACAGTGACATTTTGTAGGAAAAATCTCAAGGCATTGCTTTTTATTTATTTATTTATTTGATTGTCTTTCTCACCAAGTTGTACTGACACTTTTTAGAGCCAAAGCTGGCTAATAAATACAATGAAATGTTAAAACGCACAATTGAATTTCAAATACAATACTCATCACAAAATGTGTCCAACCAGGAGACTTATGTTCTGCGTCTGCAGGTCACAACTGATAAGAGCATGAGGTTACCTTTTCAAAGAGATCAGAGGCGATGTGACCCCTGAAGGCTGCTAGAGCTGAGAAAACAAAACTTGCTTCAATCAATGAAATGCATCTAAAGAAATGGCAATTTACCTGTGCCTGGCATGTACAAGGCTTCCTATAGAGTTTGAGCATGTGACTTTTGACTGATCTAATTTATCATGTTAAAAATCAAACAACAACTTCACATTAGTTAATACTAAAACATAGAATTTATATCCAGTGCTTAGGATTTGTATAACACTAACAGAAATGTCTATGCTTGAGGCTTTTTTCCTGTGATGCAAGCAAAAAAAAAAACAACGTTCAGTCCCAGCTTGTGAAGCTTTTCCAAGTTAAAAAAACTGCCAAATATGTTCATGGAGAGAAATATGAATTCAGAAGACGTGTGAAACAGCTAACAGCTAAACAGAGCACCCAGAAACCACCCGAGGTCACAGGTGTTGAAAACGAAACATGTTTGAAATGGAGCATGGTGAAAAAAAAACAAAGAAAAAGCATTACGTGTCTTCAGAGAAAGTATGTGACACTTGAATAAAATAGAGGAAAAAGTGTGCACACTCGGCACGGTGCCGACCACTGGGCTGCACCAATGGGAGCGACTTCAGACTGTGGAAAAACGCTTGTGCTCTGATTTACTGAGAAGCTGATTGAAAATTACTCACTTTTCTGTTCTTCCACTCCTCTCTGAATAATTTACTCGTCTCGATAATACACATGCAACGTAGAAAAAGGTACCCTTTTTGAAATAAAAGACCTATTAAACCCATTTTTGCAGCTATATAAATTCTTTTTTGAAACACAAGTTTGGTGTATCTTTCTCGTGATGCTGAGGTGAAATTTACAAATATGAACAGGCTAATAAAAATAGTAGCATTTTGTACAATTTTGTACCGATTCAAAACACAATTCAAAATACAGTGAAGGGATCCAGAATATTAGAAACTCTTATCCTACAGTAGTGTCACTCTGGCGCTGCTCATCCCTCATAATATGGAGCTGAATGAACAGATCTATAGGTACACATAAAAGACTTAAATTCTTTAAGTGTCAAAGCAGAAATTAAGCAAAAAAAAAAAAAGTCTATACCTGTAGCCAGATTGAAAGGGGTGGACTCAAACTGGCCTCAAGGAACTATAGGCAATTTGGTTCATGAAAGCATCAATGAAGTGGAAATAAACTGAAGCTTTCCGTGCTGCTCTTCTCACTACATCTCAAAGCTGGAGGAGCGACACAAAGTGTGTTTGTGTGTGTGACTGAGCGAGTGTGATGAAAACACATCCTCCCTGAGCTCTGCCCGTGATTAGGCCAGGAGGGGAGCCAGCAGTTCAAGAGTACAAACTCATCTCATCAGATAGAAAAGGCTGATTTTATAAGACTTTTTTTGCAGCATTGGAAGTTAAGACTACAACATCCCGAGTGAATGTGAATGTAGGTTTGGCACATCTGAAGCAAATCTGTACAATGCCTGGGTACTTACTCACTTAATAATAATAATAATAATAATAATAATAATAATAATAATAATAATAATAATAATGTGATATAAGGGATTTTGCTCCCTTTATTTCATTGACAGTCTGAAAAGTCTACCACTCTTTTTGTATGAAAACAAACAAAACAAAAAAACACATTCACAAGCTGGCACATCATACCTGAGCTGGGATATTTAAAAAAACAGTAATGTAATGTAAGCAGTTTGTCAGGAAAAAAAAAAGATGTAGATGTACTGTATTCGTAAGAAACAAAAGTAAGACTATAAGATTACAATAGCTAGGATTTATATTAAAACTTTTCAGATTTCAAGTTCCCAACAGTCCAGAGTTTGTACAGGCAGTGACCTGTCAGAAAAAGTCTACAGAACAACAAAAGGGGAAAAAAAACACAAAAAGTAAAATACATAATAATGAAAACTAAATCACTCCTTAAACATTTAAGACCAAATAGCTCTTGAAGACCAACTCCTGATGCTTCAAAATCCATGCATGCTCTTTACAAACCACACAGCAATGTGTTCGTCGCTCATTTGTTCTCTGTTTGTCCCATTCTCTCTCATTCTCTCTTTCTCTTGTCTGACTCTTATTCACTCGTCGTATTCGATTGTCAAAGAGTAGGAAAATGAAGTTCATTGTCAGTTGGATGTTTGAGTGTCTGCTCGGGTTGTTTTCTTGGATCACATTTTTCCCATCAGCTCTCTTCTTCAAACGAATGTCCATCAAGACTCTGTCTCTTCTTTCTTTTCTCACTTTCTGAGCAGTTTGATTCCTGTTTGGGCATGCTCAGTGCATGAGGCAACATGTCCTGAAAGTTTGCCTGAAGGTCTCTGAAATAAACTGTTTTTCAAAAAGTGTCTGAGTATAACAGGAGTTTTTTTTCCCTCTCTTTTTACAACTGAGACCCTGAGCACATTCAGTTGGCACTGATGGCCTCCCGTGTCTCATGGTCGCTGCTATAGTCTGACTTGGGCTCGTCTTCAAAGTCCTCGTACATGTCCATGTCATCATCTCCGTTGGTGGGGTCGCTGGGCAGATCCAAGGCTCCCACCCCACTGCCATTGTTGCCCCTGCTGCCAGGCTCGGACTTCACTCCGTACGTGCTCTGAATGACAGGGACGGCAGGTTCAGGACTGGCTGAGTTGCTGGAGCAGTCTGAGGTCAAATGTGGGGATGGTGTGGCTGTTGTTGCCATGGTAATGGCGCCTGGGTAAACTCCAACACCGCCTGGGCTGTTGCCGAGAGGAATCGGGGGCTGAGGCCTAAGAAACCAGGAGAGAAGAGTAGGGAAGAAAAAAAAAAGTAACATTTTAACTGGAGGATTACTAACAGCCTTTATAAACAGGAGCCAGCATGGAATAAGAATAGATCATAGAAAAGCACATGAAAGCAAATGAACATCTGTAGCCATACTAGCCACTCTTTGAGGCTATACAGTTTTGTTCTGGGCTAAATGCTAACATCACTATGTCAAGACTAACATGATGTGTAACATGTTTCAAGTGGATCCAAAATTAGCATTAAGCACAATTAGAAATGTTAATAGTGGGAATGTCAGCAGTTTTTAGGCCTGTACTGATTATTTTGGGCAAAGCCTCCTTCAAACAGGCTTTGACTGAAATGTTAGGTAATAAATGTTCATGGAAGCATGATCTAGTGTGCAGACTTTTTTTTTTGCATTGTATTGACTTTAGTTTTATCTAACAGCACCTTGTATTTAACTGTTTTTGGATGAGCGTGCTGCCACGTTTTTTACTAAGGATGATTGCTCCTCTGAGAGTCTGGATTCGACCAGAACCTTCAGAGGAATAAACGCTCAGAGCGACACCGGATTCTGCCCCAATATGGAGCCACTTACCAGGTGAGAGGTCAGCTTGCTTTTTTAAACTTTTGGGATTAAAAAGAGGTTCATCTTTACCTCAGCCTTGTAATGATCCAGTGGTCAATCTTTAAAAGTAATGCAAGTCAAAAATTATTCTGAAGCTCACAATAGAAGCTTCAAATGTAACAAAAAATTAGGTATTTCAATATAAATCAGTATTTGGACCAACTGAAATTTTGACCTAATGATGGCTCTAGATTTTATTACATTGCATCCGAAAGAGAAATAAACATGTGTCTCAAATTTTGAGCAATTCCTCAGTTGGTTGCTAAGACTGATTACAGAAACCACAAATGTCAATCTACTGACGTGGCTGGAGGAAACACTGCAATAAATAATATTCATCCTAAAAAAAGAAACAGGCTGCATGACTTTTTTTTTTTCAACCAATAAAAATTTTGAAAATGCAAAAGTTAATATAGCTTGAACTGGTTATTTTACAAAGAGGACAGATTCATTATAACCTCCTTTGAACAAAGTGCTTTGTGCAACACAGTAATTCTCAGGACGCTCAAGTTAAACGCCGTTGCTTTTCATCTGGCCAGGCGTGTCCTAACATGAAGTTCTCCCTGCCAGCTGACAGCAGCATCAGCTAAATAACCTGTTAAGATATAGATTGAATGATGGTAAATGCACATCACTCAAACAGGCCCTCTGGCTCCTCAAATGAGCCACATAAAGCAGGAAAATTGCTGTCACTTTTCTCACCTAACAGTTTTGCCTCCTCTGTCTCCTGAAACAATTACCGCTGCACACTCCGACAGACTCATTTTCACATTAAACACTTGAAAACAACACTGGTTTACTTACGCAGAATGTGCCAGAAACTGCTTGTGTTCTGGCTCCTAGTAGCTATTTGATGTAGCTTTGATTGAAAGTCCAGACCTAGAGAATCGTACTTTTTTTTTTTTTGCATTTGCTTGACCACACACAGTAAATGTGGCATTCAGCCTGTGACGTCTGCCTCACTCTCGTTCCCTCTCAAACATCTGCTTACATTTCATATTCCACTATGTCTGTCTGTGTCCAATTTCACTGCCCGCAAGCGCCCAGCATTGTCCTAATTTAATAAATGACAAGCTATTAAAAATCACTCCTATTCAAAGCCATGGCCTCTGGTAAATCCATCTAAAACACAGGCCACTGTGATGGCTTTAAACACATCCAAAGCTGGTTCCTATTAAGTCAATGCCACTGTTTTTCCCCTCGCTGCACTGACTACACTCTAAAAAATATCTTGCTCTTCACTGGATGTGTAAAGGGTTTTGCAGATCGAACCAGAGGGTAACAAGAGGAAACCTTCAATAAAAGGATCATAAACCCTGATGATTTTAAACCTTTATCAAAAGGATGTAGTGAGGAATATTTTTATTATGTTCACACTGAGATACATAAAAAAAGACATCAAATAAAGTTCTGAGAAACATATCAATTGCTGGCGTAATGCCTCTTAACGAAACACCACCAATTCTTTTCACTAAATACCCATACTCAGGTCAGAGTCTCTGTCAGGATGGCATCTTTATTAAAGAGAAGTGAACTGACAGGTCACAGGTGCAGCAGTAAATGAGACATCTTCTTGAGTAAGACACAGAGCCTTTCAGTGATCCGAGCCTTGTCAATGTACAATGTCCCCTCTGAAGAAATGTTCAAATTAAAATTCTTAACATTGTAAGCACGCAGTGATGGAGAAAAATGTGTTTTACATTGTTGATCCTTTATAAGTATTCTGTGTAAGTAAGTTTTTTGTTTTAAAGCCTCAGGTTTGACTTTATGGGGGATACACATTT
>JAPZDX010000022.1:24993588-25006274 GCA_029783625.1 Naso annulatus | reverse complement strand
TTTAATCTTTTTGATTTGTGTCTATAACTCAGTTCAAACTTGCAGCGTGCACGTCGCAGGGTTTCTGTTATTTGTTCGTTTTCTGTTTTACTTAACTAAATCAGCGCCATGTCAACAGTGAGTGAGTACTTTTTTTTTTTTTTTTTTAAGATATTTTTTTGGGCTTTTTGTGCCTTTATTAGGATAGGACAGCTGAAGAGTGGACAAGAAACAGGAGAGAGAGGGGGAATGACATGCAGCAAAGGACCACAGGTGGAATCGAACTCGGGTCCGCTGCGCGAGGACATAGTCTCTGTATATGGGGCGCTTGCTCTACCGACTGAGCCACCGGGCGCCCCAGCTCTCTCTCCTCTGACAATAATGAAGTCGTAAAATCTCACCAAGGATCTTGCTGATGTTGGAGTTGTGCATGTCAGGGAAGGTCTGCAGGATCTTCCTCCTCTCATCTTTGGCCCACACCATGAAGGCGTTCATGGGCCTCTTGATGTGCGGCTCACTGTTGTTCCTGCCGCGTGCCTCCCTGAACACTCGTGCCTCTGTGATGTTATTTCCTGTGTGAAACAAATGAAAAAACATTCTCTGTACCACCCTCAATGACACAGTCATCTTTCTTGCATGAACTGCACGATGGTGCACTGATGAGGATGAGTCCTTCCTTCCTCCTTTGCCTCCTTGGGAAGGGATGTATAACAAAATCTGACGGGGGTTTTCATGGGACGCCCTCAACATGCTCACACCAACACACATGAATATAGTCAGCTTACTTTCGCATAGAATCTCACTCCCTCTGCTTGTGTTTACCCCTCTGATTTTAAACTGAAGCACAATAAGCACACTTCAGCTCCTTATCGCATGTAGACGATGTCGCCTCATGAGTAACAGGCGGTGACAAGTAAATTTTTTTTTGACACAGTGTCAGTGTCTTTAAAGTACATTCAGAGAAGGACGTCAATTCAATCATTCACCAAAAGTATAACAATTCATATTTACACGCAACTTCATTGACCATTAACTTCATTGACCATTAACTTCGCCTACTTATTTTTTTCTATGCTTATACTGGATGGGACCTTGTGTCACAAACACTTGTTGTTCAAAAAAGGAGAAGAATTTAGCCTCTTGTCATGCACTTGCAGGAATAATAACAGTAAAATTTTTCTAGCGAGTAAAATGTTGACATTGAACAAACTGTTTAGCTGTTGAGGGTGTCCTTCACTTTAGCTTCCTGAGAAGCACAATAAATATTTGTGTTTGCTGAATACCTGCGTGTTCTGGCTTTCAGGAAGATGCCTTCGTCTTTATTGTGGAATTCAGAGATGCGAGACCCCAAGAAGAGGGGCCTCTTCTACTGTATGTGAGGCCCACGGAGTTAAGGGTCACTGGTATTAATTTAGTCTGAACAGGATGTGACTGCTTCTCAAGACTCCAGCAACTCCTTCCTTTTATATCTCTCTAGTCCTCCATTTTCTCTCATGTCTTTTGTGCATCTGCATACATGTCTGAGTTGCCAAGATTATAAGCAACCAACAATGAGAAGGTCAAGAGTCAGAAAAGTAGGAAAATTTATCAAATTCAATAAACCAGGAAAGGAGTTCTAAAGAAGCACAGGAATAGAAAGCGGAGATGTTTACCATCAAGATCTTCTGGTCTCGTCAGGTCAATGACTCGATGGACCATCTTCCCAGCATCCTCCCCAAGCTTCCCCAGGTGCTGGCTCAGCGTCTCATAGTGTAGCCGCTCCTGCAATACAAAAAAAGTGTACGAAAGGTTATTAAAAGCAAGCTGCAAATGTTTTTAAAAGTAAGCTGCAAATATGATGCAGCTGAGGCTTTGCTGAAGTTGCCAAAAAAAGCTTTTTAAGTTCTCAATTCCTATTCAGTTCTTATTACTTAACGTCTGGACCGAGTCCCTATGTGTGCCTGGCATCTTTTAAATTGGGTCACTGGGGATGACTTTGATGGTAATGACAATAAAACTAATTGCTGGGTTGAGTTGGCATGGAGGAATGTCCAGCTCTCTCTAAACATGGGCAGTGTATTTTGATGCAGCTCGACTACTGTTTTTTACAGGAAATATAGAGGAAATGAGTCATGATGGTGGTTAAGCCATAAGCTAATAGACAAGTCAAAGTCCTAAAGGTCCTGCTAATAAACAGCATCTTCTTTAGCCTCCTACTATCATGCGCTCTCTCTGATTCTGCCTTCTGTCTGTATCTCCACTTCTGAGGGGAATAACTTCTACGAGCAGCCCGCCTCGGGCCTTTCAGCTAAAATTATCCGACCACGCTCCAAAACTGCGGTGGAAAACATCGAACCCTCCACACAGCTACCGCGCAACTTCACTCCTCCTCTCTTCTCTTCTACCCTGCCTTCCCTCCCTCCCTTCTTCTCTCTCGGCTCGCCTCCTTTTTCTGGTGACAGAGGCATTTTGTTTGACGCAAGGAATGGTTGCTGGGTGAAGTCATGCCGCGGTAGCCGCTGGCAGAGTTGGTGGAACTTAAGGGCCAGCGTGTACATGTTCATATGTGTGTGTGTGTGCGTGTGTTTACAGATGAGGAATCGGCGCGGGCCAATGTCAGCACTACGGCAGGGCTGTAATCAGGCCCACCACAGAACATGTGCCTGGGCAGTGCCATGCTCACCGCAGGAAGCAACCGCCTAACAAAGGACTAAAGAAAAGAGAAGGAGAGAGAGGGAGAGGAAGATAGAGAGAGCAAAAGAAAAACGAAGAGGAGTGGATTGGAAAACCAGTCCAGAGACAATAATAAGGGCACTGAGAAGTTCTTTTTAAGCTCATAATGCTAAACAATAGCCTGGAAAAAGCGGTTGTGGCTCATGATGATGCTTTTAGACTGCTGGAAGTCAAAGTTTTATGCTCTTAACTAAAAGTCAGTGTTGATCAAAGCTATGCCAAACATGATGCTTTGCAGTATTTTGTACCATTTCAGGGCATAATTTTAATAAGTAGTAAGAATGTTCCTGGTAAATGAGGACACTGATGGAAATCTAATGCACATAAGAGTTAGGCTTCTGGAAAATGGACTAGGACAGCATCAATAGAGGTAGACTGATCCAAAATATAGATTAACAGCAGATCTGGGTCAAAATTTGCAAATGCTCCATGCGGTTGGTCTACTTTTGGTCTACTTGAAAGTTTTTGTGGCAAATGCAATAAGGAGCTGTCGTTGCTTTGTTTAGTCAAGATTGAAATAGGTTTGGCTTGTGCGCCTGCTGGTTTGAAACTGGACTTCTGCCTTTTGGAAAAGCATTATAGACTTGCTTTTAACTCTCTCTTTCATGATACTCAGTTTGCATTGTGTGCACTATCAGACTGCGCTCCCCTAAAATCTTTTGTTTTGAAGCCGTTTCACACAACCTGTTCAAGGCAGCAATACTGCTCTGTCTGGGGTGGTGGTGGTGGTGGTGGTGGTGTTGTTCCCCCTCTGAGTCGGCAAGGGAGTTTGACATCTGTGCAAAAAGCCATGACGACATACTGAGGACAGTGTGCAACGTTTTGATGCTCTGTTAGCTAACAGCAGTTGGAAGCTAACTCTGAAAACTGAAAAATTTCTATAAATTATAAGGTATGAAAGCTCTATACCTTCTGTGTAGAGGATGAGATTAATGGCAAATTAAAAGGTTAATAATTGTTATGCCATGCAATGCAGTCATAATTGTTTAAAAAAAAAAAAGCAGTGCTTCGTTCCCACCCATATGTTGTACCTAACATGCCCATCGCGTCTCTTTTCATGCCTCATCATTTCTTCAGCATTGTTTGGTTCAGTGTAAAAAAACAAAGGCAGTATGAAGAAGACCGTTTTTTGCAGTGGTCATGTTTGATCTTTGCGTAAAAACAGCTTTAGACGCTTCATCTGACAGGGATTAACTGACTGAAAACATTTCGTGACAGCAGTTCTTTAGTCTTCCAGCTCAGGCTTTACTATAAGTAAAGCAAAATTTGGGGAAAAACTTATCGGGCACTTCCAACTCTGAATAGCAATGAGAGCAAAACTTGCTCATCACATGCCTACAATTTCATTACTATTTATTCCAGGTCTGAATTGAGCAAAAAGAGTTGCACTTGACTTCAAAGCCGACAAGTTGACTTATCAAGGACTTAATTAAAAACAATGAAGGACGTGCAAGGGCAAAGATAAATAACACTAAGCAAAGGACTGAAATTGACAACTAATTGAAAATATCAAGTTAATTAAAAAAGCACATTGAAAGGGTACAAAAAAGATGACAGAAACCAGGTGTGCCTGTGCAGTATGTTTAACACGCTGTTGCTTTACTGTCCTCAGCTTAATGTTGCTGCTGAATGTATGTTTCTAAATGTACACCCAACACCCAACTCTTTTTGTTACGCCTGGTCTCTCCTCTTTCTGGCGTTTGCATCTCTTACTAGGGTTGCTAGGGTAACGTGCCAAACACTGTTTTTTGTTTTTTTTTTATACACACTGTATTGAGCTCATTACCACACTAACAACTCTCCTACCACCAGCACGGCGTGCCTCCAGCTGACCCGCAACCGTTTACTGTCACCTCGCGGGTCAATCAAGTTTGGCAGCCTCCTCAGTCCCCCTCCCCACATTCCCTCTCTCTTCCTCTTTTCTTCATCTCTCTTTCTCTCCTTCCTTCTCCAGTTTTTTCTGTGTCGATAGAGCTGTCAGTCAGCTCTATGTTCTGTTTTTTTTCCTCCTCCCCTCTGTCTCCTTTTCACCAGTCCTCCTATTCATATCCCTTAACACCATGAGCAGCCCTCCACCCCTTGAGGCTCCAACTCAAAAGAAGTAGACACTCAACAGTCTATTTGCAGGTGCCAGACTCAGCTTTGTAGTGTACCTTATTATAATGTATATCATTCAGGCTTCAAATACAGCAACATTACATCGACCTTTAATCAAGACTTGGAACTGTCTGAGCTGTCGGTTTCACAGGCTCACTTCCTGCAAAGACCAAAATCACCAGGAGAGCCAATATAAACTTCTATACAACCATTTCCTCTCTCTTTGCCTCCTTCCAGACTTATTCTGCTTTAGCAACAGAAACTGCAAGCACGCCGACACACTTTATTCAGCAGGGTGCAGACAAAAGACATTCATCTGTAATGGGCCACATTAAATTAAAGGGCCTTACATTTAGAGATCTGGCAAACTTCAAAACTGTAGAAAAGTTAGTCAGCGAGGACTGCAAATGTTCAGGAAACAAAGACTGAAGTCGACTGAGAACTGTGTTAAATTTTTTTAAAAACAAGGACTGTAAAATGCAGGATTTATAAAGCGATCAGCGAGGAAAAAAAGGACATCTGTTCACTCCAACTTCTAATGGTGAATAGATTTTGTACCAAAGAGTAGTTGTTGATTTAGTTTCAAACTTGGCCTTTTTTGGTGAGTAAAACTTGGTATGTTCTGTTCATTTGTTTGGATTAATTCAATGCTTTCTGTTCGCTTAAGTTTAGTGATGCACGATTTTTATCTTTTCAGCTGATACAATAACCAATAATTTCACATTTCTACATTTTTCGAGGAGATGATAACCCGTATTTATGCATACCTGAGGGTATAAATGCGAAGGATAATTTAATATTTTATAGCTCTGACTTAATCTGACATCACTTCTACCCTTATCGCAATTCAGTGCTTCCAAATCACAATCAGCTGCTGAGCGATTTTGTGCATACAAAACATCATCTAAACTGAGAAAACAGATCTTGGAGTGATAAAAACAGTTTGTGCTCTCTCTTACGTGACCTGCAGATTTACCTGCACTCAGTCTGCCATCACCCTCCGCGTTCCCCCTGCTATGGAAACAGGAAACACAGTCCCTTGTGGTCCAAAGTGGTCTATTATTTTTCTATCATATTTCATGTAAACTTCCTGTAACTGCTTCTGCATGTTTTTCTTTTATATTCTAATGAGTCGGAGCCTGAGTGAACAATTTGCAGGGACACACAGTTGATTTTGATGTTTTCATCCAAAACATGTCATGTGTTGAGTAATGTCCCTCAAAAATTTGGTGTTTTCCTTTGAGTGGGCTAAGGGAGTGTTTTGTGGCTGTTTAGATTTAAAAAAAAAAATACACACACACAAACATACAGGCACACACGCGCACAGTCATAAACGGTGGCTATTTCGGTGAGCTTTGGCAGCCGCAGGCCAGCTGGAAGCAACGTAAGCGTAAGGTGATACTCGACAATGCCACTAACTGGCCAGGCCTCTCGTCTGTACACCAGCTATAATGACATTAACATGGCCAAGGCCAGAGCCGAGCCAGGACACACACACTCACACTCACACTCACACACAAAGGAGTCCAGGATCAGTTTCAGCTCTTAGGTAAATGTCTGCGTCTTCTATGCTTGACATGAATGCTGTGGGACGAAAATACACAAACAGAAAGCGAGCTAAACACAAACATGCACACTCGGACGTCACCGCCATGGCTCCCTTTGAGTCGCTTCAGCGTCCAGGCAATAAATAGCTCCACATTCAAAACTACACTCAGATACCATTTACAGCAGTTGTCATTCCCTCCAAAAAGCCCAGAATGCTGTTAGTACAATGTCATAAAACAAAAAGGTTTGGGCAGAGCTTCAAAGTTTCTGCGGGGAGGATCTGAGTAACAAATTTATTCGCTGAACAGAAAACAACACACAAATCCAAGGTAAAGAAAAAGAGCTGGTCTTGTTGCCTCCCGAGGTGGAGCGAGTGAGTCACACTCTCAGCATCCAGCAAGTTCCATCCATGAATTGTTTAAGACAGAGCAAAGCCTTTGAGCGCTTTAGAAAAAACACACACAGACGCACAAAAAAAAAAAAAAAAAAAAGTTCTCCGTCCCAAAGAAAAAAAATCTGCATTTAAAGCTAAAAGAAAGAGTCTTTGAGCTGCTGTTGTTAGGTAACGAATAACAAACTTACAACAAACACTGCAGCCTGCTGTCATCCTCACACCGGAAACAATTACTTTGAGACTTTCCAAATGAGCTTTTTATTAGGAGGCATGGAGCTATAAACCAAATTACTGCATTGCTTTGGTTTTGTTCTTATAAAGTTGGAAAATATAGAGCTTGAGAAGCATGTAGTGCTCTCCCTGCAATACACTCACCTTCATCTGTCATCATCTCAAAGTTGACTTTGTGCTAAAAAGCTCTTTAAAAGCACAAACTTATTTGGGAATGTCGATGGGATTTTTAGCCAGACCTGCAGCAGACAACTCACATTAAATTTTAATTAACAATTTATTAGTTTAGGCTGTTGTATAATTTATATTTATGAGTTTCTCAGTGTTTACTAGTATAATGACTTATAAAAAAATCAACTAGGGACTGAAGATAAGTACAGCAGAGATATATTTTGCCAGATTTTGGATGTTTTCCTCCTAAAGATGCAAGGCAAACAAGTCCAAAAAATTCAAAACAGCGTATCCTTGGAGTGCACCAATCATGACCTACTTGGGGTTGGTGGGTTCAAAGTCTCCACCCCTAAAATATTCATGAGTTCCTCTTCTCCTCCTTCTCCTCATCCTTGTAAGCAACATGGGATCAATTGCGCAGGAGAGCCGGTCTAATCATGTTTCCCATTTTACTGAATGTCTGATCCCTGGAATCTGTGATTGGCTGATCAGACTGATTGAAGATGTTTTGGAATATGGCTTTCTCTCGGGATATGAGATCCTGGTACAAAGGCCCTGTCTCTTTCAGCCCGGGAGGGGGGAGACGAGCTGAGGGAAGAGGTGAGCAAGGAGGGGGGAGGTCCCTTCCCTGAGAAAGGCCCTTTAATTGGGCTAAAACCCTGAGACTGGGATCCCCCCTCCAGGGCAAGTGGAGAGCTGGACTCCATTGTACACACACACACACACACACATACGCACACACACTCACACGCCAAAACCATCACTTGTCATTGGCCCAGCTGCTACCTCTTCAAAGCTGTTGGCTTCTGGGTGGCCGTGGAGATGAGAGGAGAAAAGAGAAGTCCTCAAGAGCGGCAGCCTGAGCCAAACAACACCAAATATCATCCATGAATGTTCTTCAGACTCATGCATACGCTGAGCAGAAGCCTTGAACACTCAGCTAATAAAATAATGGAGAAAATGGAATGCAGGAGGAAGGAGTCCGTGTGTGTGTGTGCGGAGGAGTAATAGACAACTTTACATGGATCCGAATGTTGGGAAAAATGCTAAATAGATTTATTATATGCAGTCTGGTTTTCTTGCCATAAAGTAATATTGGAAATTTTCTCCTGTAAAAGAACATTTTTTCCAACCATGCATTAATAATTTATAGCAATGTGTATTTAAGTATCAAAAGTAAATATATTATTATGCAACATGGCCCCTTTTAAAATGCCCAACTAATATTATTGAGGCATAAACATCTAAACAGCCTTTTATATTTTAACTTGGTCCAGGTGGAGCTACTTTTAACTGCTGAGCACTTTAATGCCTAATGTGCATGAAATTGTACCTCAAAAAGTACAGAACTTGCCCAACCCTGGGTAAATGTTATTTTCCTCTTCTGCTGGTTGATGTGTGTCACATGCACTTCATATTATGTATGTCCTTGCATTTGTGTAATTAATGTGCATGTGTGCACACACACCCACCGGCATTTCAATCAGAATTCTTTCTTCTCGTGAAAGAAAATGCCTTTGAAAACTGCATTTAGACCATGTGATACTTATAGACTTTATCAACCGAGTGTGTCTGTGCATCGGCACATGTGACCCGTCAGTCCCTCTAACCTTGTTGCCGTTGTTGAGGCTCATGCTGCTGAGGGCCGACAGTTTGGCCTCCAGACTCTGCTGTCCTGGCTGCTGCTGCTGCTGCTGGTGGAGCTGCTCCCTCTGGATCTGCTCCCTCATGCTCCTGGCCTCTTGGATGGCTTTCATCACCGCATCCTGGTCCCCAAACAGCGCTGTGGAGTTGAGGCTGGACAGTATGTCTGGTAGAGGAGGACAGGCCATAAATTTTAGCAACGACATAGAGAGGACAATTCAACTTTAGGACTTTAGGACAACTTTTGTGGCTAAAGGTGTATTGGGCAACCTGTGCAAATCTACACAAACCCTCTCTGCTTCCTCCCATAACTTTATTGTGCCCCTCTCTGAAATGTTTATCTGTTTCGATTGGTATATAAATATATGATACCAGTTTTTACCAACAAACCCACTTCAAAGACAGAGAAAGAGAAACAAAATTAAAGAAATATTCAGCTGACATAACAAAATTTGCTCTAACTTTGGCAGGAGATTGTAAAGTAAGTATGTGAAGGGGACCGTATAGGAATTGGACATCCTTTGCTTGAGCTTAACTTAAGAGTTTTTAAAGTATGGGACTTAATTATGTTCTGAGTTGAAGCATACAGAATACCTTAAAATATATAATTTTATCAATCCTATTAAGTGTTTTCCAGTCTACTTGTGTCTAAACCTCTGAACCTCCTCCCCCTTATTTACGCGCCTTGCTTCACACTTCTGAAGCTAATGCACATTTGAAAAATAAGAAAAAATGAAAAATAAAAGGATGCAAAGTTTCCATCGCCCTCCTCGTTTAATTAGCAGACAAGTAGGAAGCAATGTATGCTTGGGTGGCCGTTGAAATGGGCAAAAAATAACTTTGCAGGGAACACAAGCGACGCGTCCTCTAAGCCACTCCAGAGGAGCTGGTGAAATTGTTTTCTAGGGGGATATAATGAGAGGGTTTAGATTGGCCTTAATAACAGATAGCAGAGGTAGGGGCATAAAAGGTCTAGCGCGGGCAGACAATGATGTGAGGAAGCTCTTAAAAACCAAATAACGTGTGCTGGGTTTCACTGCTTCCGCTGTCGGGGTTTTCATTGGGGCTAAATACAGGGCTTTGGACTCCTGTAAAACACAAACACACACACACAGGTCTGATCGTGGGGTTGAGGTGTCTGCAGTCTATGAAGCACATGCAAGGCTGCTCAGTTTGTCTGTGTGTGGCGGGGAGAAGGGCGGTGTTTGGGTGGGTGATGTTTTTGTTTTTTCCGATTGAGGGGAAGGCAAAGTTTTACACCCAAGTAAAGACGTGTTTTTGTTGATCTTTGGATGGATGTACAGTACAGATGTCTACAATACAGTGGAGTATGTTTGTGTGTGAGAGAACACGGATGTGCATCAGTGTTCAGATCATGTGAATTTTATTGAACATGTCAGTAAAGTCCATGTTTTAGATGTAGCAGTGGTGCTGCAGCCGAGTCCAATCCTGTATTCCCAATGGTAAAGGAAATGCTGGTGTTGAACTGCATTAAGATGTTGGTTACCTACCCAGAGAGGTGTTTCTGCCCATGTTGGGGATGGGGCTCGGGATGCGGCCCTTGCCCAGACCTGTGGGGCTGGTCTTGCTTGTGGAGAACAGACTGTGTGTTGGGGATGTCGGGGAACGAAGAGGCTCGGCTGTCTTGGGTCTGGCTGAGAGGTTCAACGGCTGTGTGGATCCTTCCTCCTGTTGGTAAGAATGAACAAAACGCAAAAAAAAAAAGTAAAAAAGAAGTTAAATTGCTAATGAGTTGTGTTTTTTCTGCGTGAGTGTGTGTGTGGCATAAATATGCTGTCCATTCAGTGTCATTGTCACCAATAACATCTTACACAATGTTGAGTTTTTGACAATAACGAAGTATGTTTTTCAAAGGGGTGCTTGTTTTGTATCGTGTTTACGCACACAATGATGCACATGCAGGCCTATGCACGTGTGTGTGATGTGCAGGCCTGCCAATGCTTTTGGTGATATTTCATTGATCAACATTCTGTGGTGGTAATGCACCAAGAAACATAAAAATGCTGCAATAAAGGCAAGGCAAAAAAAAAGTCTGCTTCGAAGCCACCATGAATGCCATAGGTTTTTCTCATTTTTAAAAAAAGAGAAAGAGAGAAAAAGCAAAATTGACTTTGCCAATATTTAAAGATATTTCTGGTATTCCAACAGGCTAAACATCACAGAATCTCTGAAAATAAAAAAAAAAATGTAAAAAAAATTTAAAAGCACTAGCCTAAAGCAAGTTCTCCACCTAAAATCTTTTGAAAGTCGAACACCACCTCCACCTTTTGGTTTGAAAGGTGGCTGTTAAAACACTGGTAACACTTTATAATAACTACACACTTTTAGGCATTAGTTAAGCATTAGTAAATTCAGAATTCATCATTTATAAAGCATTGTTCCTGAATAAAAAAAATGAAAACTCCTTGGGGTGTAACCCTGACCCTGACCCCAAGGAGTTTTCATGTAGAAACAATCCTTTATAAATAATAATTTAGTATTTATTAATGCTTAACTAGTGCTTAACAACTGTCTAAAAGTGTGTAGCTATTATAATGTGTTACCAAAACATTAGTTATCTCAGCAATCAACATGTTTAGTCTGTTTAAATTCAGTAATAAAGACATTACGTAGTGTCGTGAATTTTAGGCAGACAGAAGAAATCAAAACATGCATCAAAAAGTCTCACTCAGCATTATTACTCATCCTTTGTCTATCCGCTGGAAAAGTAAGTAGTTGTTCCCCTTTATTACTTTTGCTTTGTTCTTAACTTTTGGAGAAGCTTTGGATAGTATACAGTGTGTCACAGATGCTGCATATACGGCAAAATGTGAGCAAAACTGAACGTTTTTGCTGTAAAAATGCGTCACTGTTTGGAAGTGTAATTGACTGAATTTGGCGTCGGGTGATGTGGGGGGTGGGCTGAGCGTGTGCGGGTTTCGGCGGAGGGTGGGGAGTTTGGAAAGCACAGCACTACTGTTTGAGTGCGGGGAGCTCTGACGCCGGTCTATTGTGACGCCTGTTGCAGCTGTGCCCCACACATACACACACACACACACACTCACACTATCACACACATATGCAATCAATGTGGTCTGGCGCGGCTGATGTGTTAGCAAATTTGAGTCAAAACGTTGAGCTTGTTTTAGTGAGATGTGGATTTGTTGCATTGATGTTACCCCTGTGGATTCAAAGGAGTTAGGATGTTTGGTGTTGTAGTGGTACAAGCTCACGGTAAGCAAAGTGCTTTTGTTGAAGATACAAGTCAGATAATGTCGTGGCCAGGCAGACATGTCTCTGGTTTGCTTTGCGTGGAGGATCACCCTTATTGAGCCACAGATGTTTTAGTGCATGATGCTTCGTGTGTGTGTGTGTGTGTATGTGTGAGGGTGTGTGTGAGTGGCACAGCTGTGTTCAGGCAGGCTCCGGGGCTGTCGAGATCATTAAGTTTAGTTGACGATTAAATGTCACACAAATAATTACAATTAACGATTTAATGTCTTTTCCTGTTCATTTTATGCCCCAATTAAGCAGGGAACATGTTCTCATATGAGCTTAAACAAAAGAACCTGTCCCACAGCAGTGAGGTCTAGACAGCAAAGCTCCTTCTTCCTCGTGTTTTCCTTCCTGACATTGGAGCCTTGTGCTCAGGTCGACCATTTATTAGCCTCAGACAGCTGATGGAAACACACCTAATTATCTTGTTGCAGCGTTTCAAGCATTAGCCAGGGTTTCTATCATCGGAAGCACATATTTTAACCAAATTTCCAGCAAATTTGCAAAAGGAAATACCAAGTGCTGTCTGGTTAGGATGTCAAGCCCCCAAGATAAACAGTTGGTGGCGCTAATAGTATTTGTTTCGTGGCTTTGATGGTAGTATGATGCTACCATAGACACCCGTACTTAATTC
>JAPZDX010000022.1:24967385-24978292 GCA_029783625.1 Naso annulatus | reverse complement strand
TGAATGAAGGCATTTTGAAAAGAGGACACTGCAAAAAAAGTAGACCCCCAATACTTTTGACATGTTTTACTCTATCAGGATTTGTGAGTAAGTCTCAGTTTTCTTGAGTATAAATGATTGTATTTAGGAACACCAGTTTGTCGTCAGAAGTCCAGATTATTACTGTTGGTCAAAACCCTTTAATCAGACTCACCATAAACACCAAAAACAGTAGATTAATGGTGTTTCAGAAGGGGGGCAGGATACTGTATTTATGGATGAGGGTGTTGACTGCATTATCCACAGAAGAAACAGAACAAAGAGGAGAAATTAAAAAGTAAAAAGACAAAGAAAACAACACAAGAACTCAGACAGAGAAGAGGATGGCAGGCGGAGGAGACAGAGGAGTTATAAACGAAGAACAGAGAGACGAAGGAGGAGGAGAAGGAGGAGGAGTGCGGCTTTGCAGTCATTAATTAGCCTGTTAGCTAGGGCCCGGGCGGTGCGGTTAGGGCCTGTGCCTTTGTGGGCCCGAAGGAAATGGGCCCCATATGAGAGCCATTATAGGAACTGACTTAACAAAGACACATGCCTGTCAGCCACCAGGCAGGGCTGGGCTGCTCTGCCTACGGCACACAAAGGGCCCACCACCACTGTGTGTGTGCCCATATGTGTGTGTTTTTGTCATGCATCTTGAGCAATGTTGTTTTTTGTGCATGTGTCACAAAAATTAAAAATACATATTAGAATACGATCTCTCCCTTCCGTTATTAATATCAGATGCCTCGACGCCTAAATACACATATTTGTGATCTTTATGTATTAATATCAGCTGTTGAGGTCTGTTGTGTTTCTTAACATGTTTGTGTGTGCATGCGTGCATGTGAGTGAGTGCATGCGTGACTCTGTGTAACCATATCTATCAGAATGGGGCCTTCGGAAGCGTTTCTTTAACCCGTGGACATCCCCCGCTGGCTCTCCACACCATTTAAAACCACATGACAGGAAACCTGGGTCACTTTGAACTACACCCCCCACAACAACGCTGCACCACACTGGCTGACAAACACACTGACACCATCCGCAGACAGAGAGAGAGATGGAACAATGAGAGGCAGAAATGGAGAAATGGACTGAAAAAACCCCCCACTGAGTTTTCATTGCCTCTATTCATAAATAAGACACAGATGAGACTCATTTTAACACTCATCTATAAAGCTTTCAAACCGTATAATAAATCATAAAGTTATTCTAATCAATAACTGAAGGTGAGTTAACTTTATTCGCCATAATGATGCGCAAACAGCATGTGTTCGCTGAGCACACCAGGGAGTCGTAACCAGTCCTCTTTTTTTTTAGCAAAAACTTTTCTTGGTGTATATTTTTTCCATCTGGATGACATTTAGGGTTTCAAATTAAGATATGAACAACAACAGACACTTCTAAAAAGTGACTTCACCACACTGAGGCCTTCTGCTCTAAGCTCAAACAGTAGCATTTGGTCAGCTCCTCTGTGTATTGGCCTGAGAGGAGCTCAGGTCTGGATTTGATAAGTGGAAACAGACCGGTGCATTGCTGCCTGTGTGTTTAAAGCCAACACACATCCGACACAGCGTAAACAGCCTGTACCCCAGCGACTGAGCCCTGGAGCTTAGCCATAATAATTCTGAACTTCTGTACAGTAGAAAGGCCATATGCTCCTTACTAAGCTGGGTTTATTCACCTAGAGATGCTTTTGTTTCATTGCTATTGTAACAACAAGATGGTGTCAAAGACCTAGCTGTGACACTTATAATATTCCGCAAATTTCCCGAGTAAAAAGTCTTTGTTTTATTCTAACTGGCGCCTTTATTTCTGCACCTTCACTAAACAGCAGATTAAAGCAATTCTAACAGTTTCAAATTAAATTAACACAAGTTAGAGTTGAATAAGTTGCATCTGAATTCACAGCAGATGCTACTGAAGCACTGCATGATCACATGTTGCTCTCGAGAGCTGCTCTGCATATCCCTTCATCCTCAAAACCAAACACGACACAGTATCCATGCTTCACAGCTTGGAAGAGGATCCGAGCAGGAGCTGCTTTTTTATGGTCTTGCTCTCCCCTGGGGCTCAGAGGCCTAATGAAGTCCGATCCGAGCTTTATTAAGATCCAAGGGTGGGGCCTGGTAATAAAAAAGAGGACGAAGAAGAGGGGGAAAAAACAAGCCCTCGTTAACTAGATCTCACCTCCGGAGCGCAGGGAGATCCAACGCGCGGGACCAACGGGGGGTAAACGGGGCTCGGAGTGAGGGTGAACCGGTCACAGCAGCAAGTGAACTCAGATTCTCTCACGAGCTGTTTAATTCAGCAGCAATCAAACCACTTAAGAAAAATAAACCAATGAAATACGGGCTGGCTAACTTCCCACATGGCTATCAGCCACAGCATGCAAATTTAGCAGCATTTGGTTCGCAGCTGGTGGTAATTTCTGGGTGGATGTACGTATATACAGCACATGGATCATGAATCTCAGTGCATCAGGTGGTATGAAGAAACAGATGTGGCAATGAGCGAAGGAAGAAATCAAGAAAAACAGAATCGAGAAATAAATAAAAAGTGTGAGTGGAACCTCAAGTGATCCTGTTTTATCCGCATGAGTCCATCTAGGTAAAATATGCATAGTTTACGTTACATAGTTTTCTTTTTCTTGTCAAACTTCTATTGTTTTAGTTTTTCAATTCATTGTTATGGGCTCAATTTACTGGAAGGCTGCAAAAAGGGCAAATAGAAAGAGGAAACAGCAGAGGAGTAACTTGAGTTGAAGGGGATGAGTATATGTGCAAAAGTAAAATAAAACAGAGAGAGGAGTGCATGCTGGGGTGAAGAGAGGTAACATGCTGATAAAACGACTATTGGACAAAGAGAAAGAGTGGGAGGAAGCATAGAGGATGCTGGGATATCGATTGCTGAGTGATCAATGCAACAGAAAAAAGATCAAGCCATTATCAGGGCAATTAAAGGGTCACAGAAAGACTAGTGAGGTGTTAGTGCTGTTCCTCTCAATAGCAAATATATAAAATTATGTTATTGTGTCCAAACACACAAGACTCAGTTATACTGGAACTGAAGTAACAAGAAAAAAATGGACACAGATGAGAAAAGACAAGATGTTGGTAGCTTCTTCGCAGAAATGGATGCAGCAAAGAAGACACGATGGGTGAGAAATGAGGGGAGTCAGCTCAGAAATGTGAGGAATGAACTGAAGTGTGTGTGTGTGTGTGTGTGTGTGTGTGTGTGTGTGTGTGTGTGTGTGTTAGTGTGCCCACTAACCTGGATCTGTTGTTGAAGAATGTTTATCTTGTGCTGCTGCTGCAGGAGCTGCTGCTGCTGTCGGGCAATCTGCACGCAAACCCACACAAAAAGAGAAAATATGAATAAAACATTCATGTATTTATTTATGTTACTTTTTCTAATTTTCAGAATTGTACAAAGTCAAAAATTAAGTAAGGGTCCATATGTTCATTTTTCATTTCCTTTAAAACTTGGAGAAAAACTACTTTACAATACATGATGCAGAAAAATGTGTAAAAAATCTGATAATGTAAAGAAAGGCTGCATGCACACTGAACCAATGACCCCATTAAAATCACAATTTACCACAGCTATGATGTCTAAGCGTCACATCTTTAACAGTTATGCCCACTGAAGATCGATGCAGGATGAAATTCAGATTAAAATATATTAGCCTGTCTGAAGGCCAGACACTTTGCTCTACTTTAACCAGTTGCTGCTTTTACAATTACTTTCATAAAACCTGGTCAGACTTATGTTAAATATCATGTTAATGCTGCAAGAAACAACCAAAAATCTGGGTAAAATCACACCAACTTATGTTTCTTTTTCGAAAAAACTACATATCGTTTTTTGTGAGAGATGGTAAAACCGAACAAAACAGTTCCAATACTAAGTGAGGGAGTGAGTGAGACAAAACAATGTAAGCATATTTTATAACCAGAACCTGAAGTTTTGTGTGAAAAACCCTCCAAGGAGGACACAACTGTCTCTAACGCAGTACAGTAAATCAGAGAAGAGGTACAGTGGCAGTGAGTTTTGTGTCTGTTTGACCTCTGATTATTATCTCAAAGAGCCTCGGCACAGTTTGATGGATCATACAACGAATTCTCGCAGTTACCAGTGCAAAGGGTTCCTCTTAACTGACAGTGAACCTGAAAGACGTGTTTACTGGAGCAACAACAACACCCAGCATGCCTCTGGACCCCCTCCCCCAGTGCGCCAATCAACACTCATCAATAGGAGGGGCGATCAGAGTTACTTCTTCCTCTGTTGTTTGGATGTTAGATTGTCCAGTGACGGGCAGCTGGAACCGGCCAATAGCGTGACGTTAAAACCCTTAAAGAAGCAGCATGTCACCTTTGTGATCCCGCCCACTTCGAGCTAGAAAAGTAAAGCAGCTGCCTCTCTTTTTTCTTGAGAAGTCGCTTAGTATATTTATTCCGAAGTGTAATTACAGGCTGCTGAATGAGAGGCGGCGCCCCATTTGCACACATGTCATATTTCATTAAAGGCAGATTTCTCGGGGTTTGTCTGTAGGGCATTATCCTATCAAGTCTCAACAGCCAAATGACTGGCTGATATTGGAATCTGTCTTTCTTTTCACTCTCTCCATCCTCCCTGCGCCTTTGTGAAGCTGTGAAAGGTGGAATGTGTTGTGATGGGAGGTGTGGACTTGTCCAAACAGAGCCTGCCGTATGCCAACCTACAGTAACGTGTCAGAAAAACAGCAAAAACAAAGAGCAGCTCACCTAAACACATCTCTGCTTAGGCTCCCTCTCTCTGTCACACACTTATTTTTCTACATCTGACACCTGAGGACTCACACGCATCAGCAACAGAAGCTTTCTGTGCAACTTTCAAAGGTCACATGAGGGGTAGTGTGCCACAAATCTGAAGGGTTACAGGATGAACTGAATCTCTACAACTATTGCTAAACTTGTGGCTAAAACTTCCGGAGACACACAAAGCATGAACAGTGTGGTTATTTAGTGCTATCATCTCACATAGAAACACACAAAAAACACACTGACTTCATCAAATACATTCTGCTGTACATGCACTGTGCTTCAGATAATGCAGCATCAATATCAACACACCACCCCAAGATACTCAGACCCTCCATACCTGCTCCTGCTGCTGTCTGGCAAGCTCCATCTGCTGCCTCTGTTTCTCAAGCTGCGAGGCAGCCATCTTTTTCTGCTCATCATGAGCGGAGAGGAGCTGCTCCCGCAGATTGATCAGCTGACCGATCATGGTGGAAAGTTGGCGCTCCTTTTCCTCCAATGACTCTGGCGTACCTGCAAGAGAGGGAGGGGTTAATATTTGATGCTAAAATCAGGAAACATCTTTGAGTTGGCAGGAAATTATTTTTTTTCAAGTCGCTGTGTTGCTTATTGGCTAAAACATGGCATTAACACTTGTTTTTTTTTTAATATGACTGTAAATGAAAAAAACTACATTAAGAAATCTGGCATTGCTCCATCACGACATTTCCTGATCTGTTTCCTAAAAAGAGCCATGGCCTGAGGTGCCTCGGCTCTACCATCTTTAAACAAACAAACAAACAAAATCACAGGTTTGGCCAGCATAGACTACTGTAGAAACCCTTCAGAAACTCCCATACCCACATTCCCATAAATCATCCGGCTTGTAGTAACATCTTACTACTTATTATCTCATGTCTAGTCTCTACATGCCATCCGTGTTTATCGCTTAGTGTCTGCGCCCAAGAACAATAAAATCACTTTGAGTTAACCTTTGAAAATAAGTAGCTGTTACAGGCCTTTGTCAGGTTTATGATTTAGACATTCTTGGGAGGTTTTCGTTGAGAGGGAGGGAAAACACCAGACGCCAATCAAGGACTGCACGGGCTGTACGACTAGAAACAGTTTTTACTTTTTCGTCACCTCACATCATTTCAGTATTGTTTGTGCCAATACCATGTGATATCAGTGCAGACACTTCACATTGTGCTTTTGGCTGCAAATTGAATTACACACCTGCAGGCCTTTTTTCATGTCAGGTTTGAAATTTCTCCTCCACTGTCTGTCTTTCCTCGACAGCTTTCAGAAACCGTCCCCCCTGTTTTCTCCCAGTTTTAGGAGTTTAAAAAGTTCTTGACATTGATAACCCAGCTGTTGACCTAAGGATGGTTTGCAAGGCAAATCACTAGGACGGCATTTTGAGATCCGCCCCCTCTCCCCCTGTAAACTAGTGAGAGTTGCTAATGCAGCAACGAGAAGATGATCCTTCACTGGCTTCCCACCTATTAAACAAGTGAATGCGGCTGGGAAAATGTGGTCTTTGCATGTTTCAAGACTTGTCTCTTTCTGTACAAGCAGACATTTGGAAGAAAAACGCAGCAGTCAGAGCATCAGTTGAGACTGATACCCAGCTGAAACAGGAAAAAAAAAATATTGATTTGAGATACTTATGTAACCAAAAATGATCGTTTCTAGTTAATTTTACAGCAAAGACAGATTTGGTGGAAAAGGCTCTGCACTGTGAAAGAGCTCTCAAAGAATCAAAGGATTAATACCAGATCGATAGATATATACTAGTTAAATTCATTCCAAAAATACAGCACATGATAGTTGTTGCGTTGCTGCAGCAACAATCAATGATACATTTCAACCACAAATCTCTGCGAATGGGAAAACTCTTGACCAGACGCTCTTGAGAATATCAAATCTATATCTTAAATTGATTGAGATCAATGTGTTGACTGCTGCAATCAGCATGAAGGTAGGTCAATAAATTTTGCCTAAACATCCCTTATAGAACAACAGCAGCAAAGCCAGCACAAAGCTGCCTGACCATGGAGCTAATGTTGTGCGAGTGGACATTATTCTTCTTGTTTAGTGAAAGAGTTCCACTCGTGGTCAAAGTTTCTGATTTTCTGTGTGTGTGTGTGTGTGTGTGTGCATGTGTGTGTGTGAGTCGTCTTTATCATGTGAATGGGAACAAACACAAGATGTAAGTTCATCTTGTTTGTGGGAGTATATATGTGCTTGTGTGTGTGTGGCACATAAACTTGTACATCCACACTGAAGTTTAACTTGTTCAGAAGTTCTTGCTTCTGTGTGTGTGTGTGTGTGTGTGTGTGTGTGTGTAAGGTCTTGCCCTGGGGCCATGTAGGGAGATTGCAGGGTGGCCCCAACACTACCTGCATACTAACAGAGTCTCCATTGTAGTGCTGTCAGGCCCCTATTGTACCCCAGACTGCCCCCCCCTCCCAATACACATGCACAACACACACAGACATACACACGCAAACACACACACACAGAAATTACCCCTCAGCACCCCTGTATCAAAGGCAACATTCTCCTCTTCTTGTCTCTTTTTTTCGTGCTTTCATTCTTTCTTTTTTTTTCAGTTTTCCCCAAACAACCTCCCCATCAGTCTCCAAGTTCAGATTATCCCGGCCCTCTCTGCGCTCCTTATTACTTTCCTTCTCTCCTCTCTTCTTCTCGTCTTTCCTTATTCTTTTTCTCCTCTATCTTTCTCTTTTCTTCTCATTTTCTTTATCTCTGCAGTTTTACCTCCCCTCTCTTTTTGTTATTCCTTCGTCTTTTTCTCTTCTCTACTCTTTCGATTACCTCTCTCTTCCTGCTTCCTTTCCTCTTTACTTTTCTCTTCTTTCCTTCCACCTTATTTTTTCCTTTGCAACTATCACTTTTCTACTTTTCCTCCCAGTCTTTTGGCCAAGTTTTCTTTCTTTCTCTCTTTTCCCCTCACCTCTTTACTCTCCTCCTCCACTCCTCATCATCTCAACCCAAATACTCATCTTGTCTTCTCCCTACTTTCTCTTCTATCACTTCTTCTCCCTTCTTTCCTCATCAGCTCTCTCAATCACCTCTCCTCTCTCCATAGCCTCCTCTCACCTTCGCTCCCCCTCTTATTACCACTCTCATTCTCCTTCAGACTTTCAGCACTGATGGATACTTTATAAAGCTGTCATAACACACACACTCACACACGTCTTCCTATTTCCCGCATTCCTTGCTGTAAAGTTAAGCCTATTGTGTAATCGGAACAACTGCAATTGCAGCTCCATGATTCATCTTTGTGGATTACGGCTTGTGCATTCCAAACGCAAAGTCTTGCGTTCCTTTAATATTTGCGGCACAAAAAATTGCCTCGGATAGTTTCCGTTTTCTATCAATCAGGATTATTCCCGACACCTGCTGAGGGCAGCAGCCAAAACAGGAAGCTGTTAAATGTTTTCTCTCTGTTTGGACGACGAGGACGATCCGTCTCGAATGGAGCGCTGTCAGAGCTCTCACTCCTGCAACATCTTACACAATGTTGTGACTTACAGGAGCTTTGATTTGTGGAGATTTTTCACAGCATAAATGTGATGAGGTAATAGTTATGTCAACTTACAGTGAGACAGTGCAAAAGTTGGACGACATACAACTCATAATTAAACTGAATAACAATGATGGTGAATCTAATGCACAGTGTAAAGTCCAGTCAAATGTTATACATGAAAGGGGCAAGTGCAGGGATTATAGGAGGTGCATGCACAAACAAGACAATCATATAATGGTGAAGGGGGAATGTTATGTGGAATGTAGCTCAGTTTGTCAACAACAGTTCAGCTCTTATGCAGGAAAACTGCTTCTGGAAAGAAAATGTTCCCATCTCTGGAGGTTTTCATTGAACATACGATCACACCCTGAAGCACACTGGTCAAAGCAGCAGACGAACAAGCTCAAGAAGCTAAAGTTTGCAAATAATTACAAAACTTAAGTGTTAAAATGTCCTGCAAAACACTGAAACCCTTCTGCTAACAGTCCCAGATGCGTGCTTGTGCAACAGCGAGACAAGTTGTAGTTAAAATGCTGTAAAAAAAAAAAAAAAAAACATTCTGTACATTACAGACATGCTGAAGTGCATTCGTGAGCGCTAATGAACGTTCCAGTAAAAGAAAGGAGGGGCTGGGGGGCTGGGGGGGGTTATCAGTTTTTCTTCAGTCTAAAAATAACTGCAACTGAACAAATAGGTTCAGGTCGTTGTGTAAGGAGACACAGAGGAACAGTTGTGTTTGTGTATTTAGGTCAGCCGGACTGGGCTTTATCACAGCCATCGAGAAAATAAAGAGTTCAACTCTTGAATTCAATCATAGCGTTTCTGTGGTCAGGACGCAGCTGTGCGAGCAGTCAGGAACATCTGTGTTTGTGTGTGTGTGTGTGTGTGTGTGTATCATTTCTATGCATGTATGTACTGGTACATGCTATATTTATTGGTGTCTTGAACTAACACACAAGAAATTGATGTACTGCACATTCCAGCTTTATGTATAGGACACGCATGCTGTTGTCTCGGGTCTGTCGCCTCCAGTGAACCTCAGTTTTCAGTCACACAAGTAAAAGAAAGGTAACGTGGTAATAACTTTTAGCAGTCAGCTACATTAAATTAGGTGCACTGGAAAAAGTTGTGATTTACCACAGCAACGATTGTCTTGTGTAAAGTAAAATATGAGCCTTTAATTTCAGTTTTTATTGGTGTCCTTCAAAGGTTCCTTGTGTAGTTTTAGAACTTCAGTGTACTAAGGAACTGTTTTCCAATGACTGGGTGACGTGGTACACAGTCCGTGTCACACTGTTATTCAGATCTACAGGCATAACTGATTGCATTTATATGGAGCTTTTTCTGTCACTCACGATACTTAAAATGCTCTAGTGATAACACACCAAGATTTGCTGAAATGTAACAGCAAATGCAGGTAAAACAAAACAAAAAAAAATACTGCAAGACTGGTAAACATGGATATAAACAAGGTTGGACATTTTACGAGGTAAGAAAAAGGCTCGTAAAATGTTTGTTAGATCTCAAGAATACACAGTTGGTTATGGTGAGTAAAACTGATTGTGAGACTTTGTTTGGAAGAAAACACAGGGCAACTTTCAATCTGATCAGGACGCATTAACATTTTGATCGAGTGTCATTTTAAAGGACTTCTCATCCTTATCATCTCAGCCAGCATTTCCTCCCTTCCACCAACACTGTCTCCTAGAAATTACACCAAATTTATCAATTTGGTGAAAAAGAAGTCACAGCCTGAGTTATACTTAGAAACAATGTTTCTTTGAGTTAATGAAACTTTACATTTATGAACCATGCTGGCAGGGACGTAGTCGGGGTGGATTTGGGAGAACTAAGCCAAACCAGAATCTAGATCGCTCATCCAGGCTTCCATCTGTGGTTATGTTTAATATAACTGCTTTGGTCGAGGTTTTACAAAGAAGGAAAAGGCGGCAAGTTTTAGGTAAATGTACAGTCAGTGTTGAAGGTAAATGCAGACGCTGCTATATCGACCAAGAAATAGTTGCAATGTCTGTTTTCCTCCAAACACCAGTAGCGTCATTTGAAGCATTTTATGGCATAGTGGTATATTTAGTCTGAAAACAAATTTGAAAACTTCCATGTGAACATTCTGATACAGCCAGTGATTCCATTTTTGCCATATACTATATACACAATGCAGTCACATATCTCTAAAATCATACTTGCTGTTGCTGATTAGTTGCATTAAAATGTAATTTCTACTTTGGTCACCACACACTACAGTTTGCAAAACACCGGAAAGGACTGCCTGACAGACTCACCACAGGGCAGCAAGTGCCCCTGAATGCATTTCTCTCCTGCATCTCTAGTCTTTTTTGCCTTTTGCTCTTGGTTTCAATCAGAATTAAGAGATGACTCCGTGCATGGATTTTCTTTGAATGTTTTTGTTGTTGTTTTAGGTTCTAAAGGTTCTCTTAAACTTTTACTTGGTGTTGATCTCAACACCAGTGAGGAACGCTAAGAAAAGAGAAAATGTTCAGTGAGGCAAGAATTAACCAGATCTGTGTATGTGAGGG
>JAPZDX010000022.1:24954338-24965089 GCA_029783625.1 Naso annulatus | reverse complement strand
CTGCTGCTTCTCTCCAGACGTGACCACACAGACAGGTGTGTGTGTGTGTGTGTGTGTGTGTGTGTGTGTGTGTGAGTGTGTGTGTCTGTCTGTGTGTAGACAGAGGGTATCAGTATGAGAAACAGAGAAAGAGTCAGATCTCTGTCATTCACTGAAAGTCAATGTAGGTGCTGTTCTGCTGCAGAAGGCTCTCTGTCGTTCCTTTTTTCCACTTTCCGCAGAGGAAATGCTTTCCATTTCAACGGGAAACCATCACAAACGGTTTCTCTCACTAAGAGGAGCTCGACTGCCGAGCTATGAGTGATTAATGTTGAGGCGCATAAACAGGATAAACTGTGCTCAGGAGACTGAAATCGTTTTTATGTGCAAATTAATCAGTTTTGAAAAAGTTATCTGCTGTTTTTTCTTTTACTTTACAGCTGTTGATGAGTTCAAATAACTGAAGAAAATGCAACACAAAGCTAAAGCAGGCAGTGAGCATCACCAAGGCTCATTTTTTATTTTGCTATTTGTCACAAGAAAAGCAAATCTATATTCATAAATGAGTCAATAATTTTAAACAAATTTTTATTCTAATTTTATGTCCTTATAAATCAACTAACCTGGGAACGCAACACTCACAGGTTTCACAGTAAACAAGGTCCTCTTATAACAAGGACGCCTCAAAATATGTAAACACCAGAGAAAACGAAGGGAAATACGAACAAAAAAGTAAATGAAATGCTAATTGTACACCTGATTTCCTTACATAGGGTTTTAAAAAGAATCCATTAAACTGCAGTACCTCAGATGGTTTGTTAAAAAAGGTTTTCGTTGTAATCTTAGTGTGACTGATTTCTTAAAGAATGCTTCTTTTTAATGCTAAAAATAAAAAAAATTGTCTCCTTTTTTTATACAAAAATATGTATAAGAGGCCTATCTGCAATATGATAACAAAAATGACAGCAACATCCTGTAGGACACATTATATACTGTACTGTATTTATCATGGAAACAATCCCTGTAATGCCAACTCCTGCACTGAACTTAACCCTGCTCATACAAGCACAACAACAGGCAAATTTCACATAACACATGAACAGAATTAGCCAGAAATATGCTCATTCTTAGTCTTATTATTTAAAAATGGCAGCTTTCTTTGCTTTCACGGGATGGCCTTTTCGTTTTCTACCAACCAGTCCATCCTGCTGCAGCCACTGAATGAGATTTTACCGTACAACTGCCAACAATGCTGCTATTTTCACTGTTGAATACCAGAGCAAGTCGGGAACGCATTTCCCTCTGTGCAATTTATAGCTTCATAAATGCTGTTTGCTGACAAGAACATCGGAGCCTGTACAGCTCTCCTCTCATACACCCTTTAATCAAAGTTACAATTATAACCTGCACTGTGTAAACCGGCCTTCACTGCTCTTTCTATGGTGACAGGTAGGCCTGCCGAACACTTTCTCTGTTGCTTTCATATGCAGAAACATGCTTGAAGTTTACACATGGAGGAAAGAATTACAACATATTTGACTGTTTCTTACCCTTGGATTTAGCTCTGCAAAACACTGTCCTTTTTTGTGCATATACCAGTTGCTTGTTTCATAACACTGTTCATTTTTGGGGTCAACCAGAGAAAATAATGGTCTGCAAGTTTCAGACATGTATGATTTTCAGCTTTAAAAAAAAAAAGAAAGAAAAAAGAAAAAAGGAAAAGAAAGAAAGAAAAGAAAGAAAGAAAGAAAGGTTTTCTTTCCTGCTCTTTTTCTCTCTAATGTTCTTTCTTACTCTCTTGCCGCAAACAGCTGATATACAGCATGTTTTGTTGTGCCATTTGCTGCAGAAGGCCACAGTGAAGCACAAAAAGCATCCAGCAAACCTTGACAACTTGCTGTTTGTGTGTGTGAATGAGAAATACATTCAGGTGTTGCTGTGCATGTGGATGGTGGCCTTGAGGTGGATGTTTTCTGCGTGACCTGAGACTGCGCATACCTTTGACCTCCCCCAGAAGTTCGTTGGCATTCAGGCGGTCGACGCGCTCCTTCCAATCCTTGGAGAGAAGCCTCTCCATGCAGGTTGGTTCTGCAAAGAGAGACAATAATCAATGTCACTTTCGATGTCATTTATCAGCTTATCACAAAGGCTCTTGGAAACGTGCATGTAATTCAGGTCCATAAAGTAAAAAAAAAAAAACACAAAAAACCACTTAAATTTACCACACTGTTACATATTTGAGACAACTATTCAGATCTGTTAAAAGTTTCGAAATAATATCGCAAAGATTTCTGGGCTGTATTTTCAAACACGATGCATGTACCACCTGTTGAAATAAAGTTCACTAAAGAAGTCTGAAAATTGTGACCATGAAACAGAACAAGAGGACAATAAAACTGAACAATTAAAGAAGAAAATTATACGAGACAAAACAGCCAGGTTTTGATACATTTTTTAAAAAATTGATAAATTCCAAAAAGGGAAGAATGTCCTCCCTATTTCCCTGAAAAAAGAAAACACGCAGCAGCCATCCAGCTGACCAAATGAGAATGTCAGCATTGTTCTAAAACGGCTCGTATTTATGGGTGATTTCTTCTTCACAATGTGTCTCATAGCCTCAGGATAACAGACATCAGACACGTGGTCTCATACAATTCATAAGGTCTCGTTTGTTCTATTGGAGTCCTGCTGTGAACTTTACTTAAACAATGGGAACTTTTCAATTCTTTACCCGACGGATTTCAGATGGACAAACAGAGACAAATATCTGCACATGTGTTTGTGTGTGACTTTTTCATGAGTGAGAAAAAGAAATGAACAAAGGAAAGAACAGCAGGTATCAGTGGTGGACTGGATGTATTCAAGTACGATTTGAGCTACTGGAGCTCCACTGGATTTTTTCATGTCATGCTAAATTCACTGAACACAAACTCAGACAGAAAACTCGTAGCTCCACTTAGGATATTACACATTAGACATACAGGTTTATGAAAAACCATTGTTGTGAGGGACACCCATCTGTTTATGAAGTGGTTAAAATAAAATAAACCTGAAGAATTCATTACCATTATTGAGAAAAAAAAATGTAGTGAAGACATAGGAAAGTCAGTCTGCTGCATTAACTACCCACTATTTCCTAAACTAAAAGGAGCGTTACGTAACAATTAAGCACAGATTACAATAGATTTTCTATGTAGAGGTAAAATTCGCCCTGTGTTCCTCATGTGTAAGGTTGATGTCTAGTTTAAACAATGCTATGGCATGCTATGTTGGCTTTCCTGTGCAGGATTAAAGTTGTGTGTTCAGGGACAAGATTCACAGGAAATGCTGAATGTACGTGCTGCATGACACATAGGACATGCCCGTACTTTACCGGATGCAAAGAAACATGAGTGTTGAGTGTTTTCTTTAGCCCTTTTCTAAAACAACACAAGACTATAAATCTTCTTTTGGCTCATGGCTTGTTAGGCGTGCCCTTCAAACTATTACAAACACACTTGCTGATGCCACCTCTAGTGGCATCAAATCAAACAGGACTGAAATCTTCAGCTAATACATTCAAATATAAAGTCCTTTCACGGACGAACACCTGTGTGAGTGTGTATGCATTTGAGGCGGCACCCTGCACATACCGCACATGTTCACACACTCCTTTAATTGAGTGTGTGTGTATAGTTCGTGCCAGTGGACACGCCGCAGATGGAGTCATGGTCATCCGAAGTCCCATGCTGAAGCCAAGGACGTCAACAGAAACACATACACACACACACACAAAAAGGAGACATTCTTGGTTGCTGTGTGAAAAACATGCCCCTGAGGGTTCGCCTGATTTAGAATGGTTAAGTCAGACAATAGCTCATTTGTGGTGTCTTTATCCTGACAAAAGGCGCTATACGCATTCATAAGGGCACATGGCTTATTGTGAATGGCTTAATATTTAGTTTGTGCGTATGGGCCCATTGTGTGGTCAAGACACGCAGTCTGCCGGCTGAGAACTTTTTCATTGGGTCCATTAAAGCCGTGTGTGTTTACAGTCGGATTATGATTGTTGTAAATAAGCTAATGCTGCCTCCCAGATCACATGGAGTCAACGTAAACATAAGGGGGGACAATGGCAGCAAGAGAGGAGGGGTCACACTACAAAGAAACAACTTAAAAACTACAGTAATAAGCGATGGTGGTTTCCAATAAATGGGGGAAAAATGGGTATTTCCAAGCAGATGGTCCACACAGCAGTAAAATAAGGTAATTAATACACTTTCCCCACCCTCAGGACAATGGAATCCACCTACTTCTGCATAGATTTATTTGACAAGAGGCTCCCTTGGATATGTATTTGTGTACATTTGGTTCAATGGATTATATTTACTACCAGTAAAGGAGGAGGGCTGGAGGATGGGGTCAGGATGAGGGGCTTTTTTTTCTCATCACAAGACCTAAAGACGTCAACGTGCACTCGTCCAGCAGGCCTCATATAAAACAAAATTAGGGAACGCAATTTATGGGAGCACTTAGGCAGGAAGATACAACCTGTTACTCCAAGACACATCTGCATAAGTCAACCGTGTGTGTACTCTGATGCACAATTTATACCCCCAGCACTGATAAACAGATCAGACAAGGAGACAGTGGGGGATGGGAGGGGTGAGGTGTAAGTGGGTATGAGAAAAGGAAGGGAAGAAGAAGAGAGGGATGAGAGGGAGATGTTTTACCCTAGATGGCTCTCTATCTGTCGCAGAGACCCAGTCAGGGATCAAGTGCTGTTTAGATTGGGAGGGTGGATAAAAATTCCTTGCTGTCCGAACACCGACTCCTTTATCAAGTGGCGGAGAAATGCGGAAGATGAGTAGTTTAAAGTAGAGGAGGGAGACGGAGGATGAATGGGGTGAGGGGACAAAGAATTGTAAATGAAGAGAAACAGGAGGGAAGATGAACCGAGGAGCAAAATAATGATGCTTGTTTCATCCTCTGTAAAATAGTAGCCTGAGGAAGGACACGAGATTTTACCTTTCTGATCCACTGTCCTTGCTTTTATAAATATTTTTTGTTATCTCCCATTTTACCATCCTTTTTAATTTAGCAGTAACATTGACAGGAGGCAAAACCAATATGTTCAATCAGATGGCATTTACCAAAAAAAACACAAACGAAGTAGAGGATAAAAAAGAAGAAGACGATGGATTAATCACTAAACAGGAGGAAGTTTTTGTACAACTACCTAACTAACTAACTTACTTACTAACTAACTAACTAACTAACCTTAAGAGCATTGTCTGTCACAGTCATGCTTTTTGGAAAATATGCCACACAGGATAAGGTGTACCACACGAATGGAAAAGCATTTACGAAGAAAGAAAACATTTTTTTAAACTATCTGTATTATAACTATAACTATTGTCTCAATCTCAAAACCCATCAGCTGTATTCACCATCAGACTTCCGGCAGACAGGGATACAGCCTCTGTGGGCAAGCCCCAATATTCTTGGGCTTCCATTGGAGGAGGCGAATTTCCGTTTCCTACTTCCTTCTCCGCATGCCACTCTCTGTTTGCAGTCCGACTGTTTGCAATCCGATGCGAGAATGAATTTCTGGTACCAAGATTGCCCTACTTTGCCTACAGACTCTATATTCAGTGAATGTAGAGTCTGTTCATAGAGACCACCTTTTCTTAATGTAAAGGGTATGTGGATAGTAGTTAGAGTGATGGGACAGCACATGGGCATAGAATATATTCCCTTGTTTTTTAAAAACCTGCATTGACAGGTATAGACAAAAGACAGAGAGAAGAGATAACTGAGCAATAAAATGAAGTGAAGGCATTACAGTAGGAAGGTGAAAGCAATAAGAAGTGGATAAAGAGCGATAGTCGTAGTAAATCAGCACAGAGGCAACCAGAGCTGGTGAGTGTTTATCACCTGTCCCCACGCCAACCTGCCAAGAGGCAGTGTTCAAGTGTTTTACACAAGCCACAGGCAACTTCTAAGTGTGTGTGTGTGTGTGTGTGTGTGTGTTTCTTTGTAAACGTGATGGCCTCAATACAGTCTATTCAGCACGCTCTGTTTTGTGCGGGGTCCCGGTCATTTCATAAGCCCATGACTGAAATGGTACATGTGCGCCAAAACTAGTTCCCCTCGGCAGACAATGAACTGTGGCACAACTCTGTGAAGACACATGTCAAGGTGATGTCAAAACAGCCAAAAATAGCTGCAAGCAAATATGGATAAATGGCTCAAACGTCCAGTTACTGTTGCTCCGGACTCAGGAGAGGGTTCGGGTGAGTCTGCTGACAAACAGAAGAAAGAGGCCAAACTTAAAAACAGGCAGTTCAGTGAAAACTAGACAGTTCCTCTGTCTAACAATGTGTCCTGTCGGATCGATGATATGTCCGCTAATATTGTCGGACAAGTGGTGAATAAAATGAAGCAAGTCAGTCCATTATGCAGCTGGATGAAATGACAGATGTGAGTGGAAAGGCTCCTGGCCTTTGTTTGTTATGAAGATGTGTCAGCGGGAGGTGGAATATTATTCATTTTTATTTAACATTTACTTTTATTTTAAATTTGAGTTTAAAAGAACAAAAACGCAGGAGAATTATTAAAATACAATTCACAATGAGTGTAAAATGTCTCTGTACTAATTAAAGAGAGACATTAAAATGATTTTCATTCAATAATCAGTTGTGTTATGTCTTAAATGACCAATTTTTGGAGAATCATCAACATGTATCAGTGAGGGGGTACTCATGGTGTGACAAAAAGGTTTGGAACCACTGGACTAAGCCATGTTCGAACCTGTTGTAAAATACTGTACAAACATAAAGCTGTGAATGCATCACAACAGTATTACTGCGCCAGACAAATTGTTGCCAAATGTGATCTTTTGTTGTTAATTTTGATTTACTGGATAGGTTCAGCCTTGATGAGTGGTGGAGGGAGACAACAGGAGAATGATAAAGAAAGGAGTTGTGTGGAAATTATTGAGAGAGACACTGAAGGTGTGGTAAAAAGACTCCTAATAAAGGCTCCTATTCTTCCCTGCGTGTAGTTATCACAAAACAGTACCTGCGAGGTCACCAAGGTTGTTATCATTCTTGTCAGAACATTCCTTTTATTTAATATTGTGTAGTTTACAAAAATGAGTTTTTAAATCCACCAGAGCCTGACATTCCCCTCAAAACAAAAACAGCCCTGGCCCTGTGCAAGGATAAAACTAGGCTATAATGTGGCCTAACAGTACTGCTTCTACAATTGCACTATTAATGGTGATATCCAAATAAATGATAGTAATCACCCACATAAATTAAATTGATCACGCCATCTTTAAGCAGGTTATCTAGCTTAAGTGCATCAGTGTTTTGCTAGGCAAGTATTTGGCTCAGTGTTTCTGAGGAACTACATAGTCTGGCAAAATAATGATTATTTTCTATCACTTATTCACTGTATATTTTGTTTGTGTGTTAATTTTATGAAATCCTGCCAGTTATAAGTACTAGGTATTGCTTCATGTCATGATCATGTATATATTATGTATAATTTCACATATTATGCATTATCATACTGTAAGTGATATTTAGTCTCAACGTATTGTATGATCCTGCACTGACTGTAGCACTTTACTGAATTACTTAGCACTTTACTGCATAGCAGTTTACTGCATAACAGCACTTTAATGCATTAAAAGCACTTTGTTGCATAAAGTAGCACTTTGTAATATATTTTTATTGTCCTGGTGCATGGCCCCACTTCAGTGCCATACATGCACATTACTTATGACATGTTTTGTTAACTCTGTGTTGTGTTGTATTGTAGTGTGTTTGTTGATGTGCGAGACTGGTATGTGGTCTGAAATTGTCTTGAAACGTCGGGGCTGCAGGGACAGGTAAACACCTCTGGATCACCACTACTCCTATAGTTTAGTTTATTTTGAAGTGACTGTTCAACATATGTAGCCTTTAAGGTATTATGTATAATATTTGTATTATGAAACAGTGTAACTGTTTTATGGATTGACCTGCCAGGGACCATGAAAATTATCCTTTCGGCAAACTCTGGCATATCTATGTGGATGCAATAGCTGAAATGTTCATTGATGTGTGGTGTCCCTTTCTAAATAAATGCTGTTCTGTACCTCATTAAATAATCAAAAGGGTTTAGAAACAGCAACATATACAGGATGCCACTATCAAGTCTTTCTGCTGTGCCCTATAGAGAAAAAGAGGAAAACACAAAGTCATTTAAATTAGGAAAAAGCAAACCAAAAGGGACTGAAGACCCTGGCTGAAAAAAAAAAAAGAAAAAAAAGGGAAGGCAACTGGGCCAACCACGCAATGGGCTGTCAGACCCAGCACCCTTCCTCTGCTAACTTTGTAACCAAAAAGGAATCTAGAATAAAGTGGAACCAAGACCGAAAACTAAACTACCAGAGATCTCCAGCCCAGACTAAAATAAAAAAATGGAGCGGCCTCAGCTGGAGCGGCCTCATACTGTGCTGCCTCCTCTCAGCGTGAGTGTCAGAGAGAGATTGCCTTGTATCCCCAACCCTTCTACCTGCCCAAATGAGGTAATAGTGTGCACCTGGTCAGGCAGACAGGGCTGTGGGAGAGACTGAGAGAGAGAGAGGAAAACAACACAGCAGCACCACAGGACCAATCTGGCCACACGTAACACCCCCACCCTAAGTTTGTGAATAAGGGAGAAGTGCAACGAAACCATTATCACTAACAGTGCAACAACTTGTCGGCCAGGACATTATACCTGTCCATAATATGCTTGACCTCCATGCTGAAGGTCTGCAAGAGAAGCGCCTAGCACATCAGTCTCTGATTTGTATTACGCATCTGATTGATGTACATGAGGGGATTGTGGTCTGTATAGACAATAGTTGAACAACACATGGAGCCAACATAAACCTCAAAATGTTTTAGGGCCAGGATGAGGGCAAGAGCCTCTCTTTCGATGGTCGAATATGCCCGCTGGTGCCAGTGGAATTTTTTGGAAAAATAAAGACAGGGTGCTTCACCCCATCTTCTCCCTACTGGAGGAGGGCAGCACCCGCTCCAGTATCACTGGCATTGACAGCTAGTATAAACTGGCAATCAAAGACAGGCACAGCGAGGACAGGTGCATTAGTCATTAATGCTTTGATGCACTCAAATGAACACTGTCAATCTTTGGACCCGCAAAAACACACTTTTGGACTTAACAGGCCAGGCCTGTATGCATGTTGTTTAATTGAAAGAAAATCCCCCACATTAATGTCATGTTGCAAAATATGGATTCGGGATGGCTCATCTGAGAATAATGACAGGTGAGACTAAATCAAACAGACCACATTCCCATACTGAGACTCAGACAAGTGAGAAAAACTGTCAAGTTTAGACAACAGTTCAGGGTTATTCAGTTGTCCATGAACAACAGCATTAGACAGACCCACAACATCAGTCTACAGATGCGGGCTGAGCTTCAGATGAAACAGCACTGGACAATGTCACAGGGGCCTCAGTCTGATCAATGGATTCAGCATTGGGCAGTGATTTTTTCCTCCCCCGTAGGAGACTGTGAGGCAGACTGTCTGTCCAGGTCAAGTTTTAACATGTTAATGTGACATAGTCTACTTTATCTCCTTTGCTCAGGAGTGGCAACCATGTAATCTCAATCATTCACCTTTACTTGAACGTGAGGACCACTATAATAGGTTCTAAAGAGAGCCAATCCAGGAATAGGTGACAAAAAAACCCCTTGTCACCAGGACTGAAGCTGCGACTTTTTGCGTCTTTGTCATACCAAGTTTTCATTTTTCTTTGCACAAAAGACATGTTTTGTTTAGTTAACTCACATGCATGGTGAAATTTAAAACAAAAGTTACAAATGTAGTCAATTTTCCAGCTTGCTATCACCTAGCCATTTTTCCTGTAAAAGTTTCAAAGGGCCACACACAGTGTGCACGAACACCAGCTCTGCCAGAATAAAACCCAGGAATAAATACATTTTTCCTCTGCAAAAACAATGCAAACTCCTATTCTCTCCATAGAGGGTAAGGGCATTGTGTGAATAAATGTTTTTCATTTGCCTGAAGTTATTGCTGCACCTTGGTTCCTGCAAGAGTTGGGATATAGGCTTGAATTATAATTATTTAAAAAGAGAAATTTTATCAATGTCAGCAACCAGGGTCCCAAAAGACCCCTCTAGACACAATGTCTCATGCAGGGCCGTTGTTTAGGGGAAAAGGTGATAACAATTCTAAGGGCCAGTAGCGCCTGCAAGAATCCCAGTAAGCTCTAGGACTAAATTATTATGCACACTTAAATAATACTCATACTAATGCATCAGAGTTAAAATAAAGCCACAAAGTCATGCAATATTGATGAAATAAGTGTTTCAATAACCCCCTTCTTAAAAAATGGTTTGGTTCAAGGTTTGTGTGCGGCACACCTCTTGAGAATTTGTGTGTGCGTATAGCCCCCGAACTCCAGCAGCACAGCAGACAGCTGGTGCGTTATTGACTCACTGGCACTAGACTCAGGCTACTAGTTTAGAGAAGAGGACGATGCCAAAAAGAAACACAAATTTGAACCCCAAAAAAGAGAGGAGAGAGAAGCCAGGAGCAGAAGCAGCAGATCAGGAGCCCAGAGCATAACTCATTTCTTTTTAAAGAAAGGTGAGAGTCTGGCTAGCCAGCTACTAGCGTTACCACATGCGGTCAGCTGTGAAAATAATTGCCTAACAAGGCTGACATTACTCAGTTATAACTGTCATCCACAGGTAAGATCAAT
>JAPZDX010000022.1:24915397-24925490 GCA_029783625.1 Naso annulatus | reverse complement strand
CTCCTTTAAGGCCAAACGAACACCAAAGATTCACAATGACGCAACAAAACAAAACGGTTGCCAGGAAAGTTGCAGCAACGTAAACTGGTCCGTCTCAGCTGGACTCAAACCATCTGACGGCGTCACCTGTAACTCAGCTTGTCAAGTTCAGAGGCCAGTTTTAGAACATAAGGCATGTCACTTGTTTTAACAGTCAATCAGCTCGTAGCAACATCAACCTGTCGCTAAATGACCCGTGATTGGCTGAAAATGACCAAAACGGCCTTCATTTTCTAAAGCCTGATTACAGAGCCAAGGAGAGGTGCAGAAGTCTAGTGTTCTTTCAGACCATCTAAATTACAATATGCTGGAAAGGTTAATGTGAAATTTTTTGCCCGATGTTGCCAAAAATAAACTGCCAACCGCAGCTTTAAGTCTATTATCACCAGGTCAGTCTTTGTATTTCACAGTGTACCAGAGCGTAAGTGACTTTCTCACTCTTGCTGCATGATATTGTTGCTTTTTAAGTCAGCCAGCAATGTTTGGTTTACCAGAGCTCATTGTCCAGGTATAGTGACAGAGTATGTTACAGCACCTAGGAGTATGGTGTCACAAGCACAAGTGTTCGTTTGTTTATGTAATTATTCTCACAGCTCGTTGATTGAGACAAAAGTTAGCTAACCCTAACCCTGTATTTGGGAAGTATTGATTTTAAATCATGTTAAGACAGATGACCCATGAACAAACAATATAAAGAACTTCAATGAGGGCTGCTTTGAAGAAAAAGCATTATAAAAAAGATTTTTCTACGCTAATGTAAAACGTCAAGCGGTAAAAACACCTCCCTCTCTCTCTCTCTGTTATCTCCTGCAGCTGTCAGGCCAAACCAAAATGTCATTTAAGTTAATTTATTTGTTAAACTTCCTTCCATTGGACTTCTGATAAATCTAAGAGTTGCAAAACAGAAATTTTACAGAATAGTTCTTTTCATCTGCATCGCCTGACAGCAGTGGAAAGGAGGAAGAGGAGACGTGAGGAAGGTCGTGCCGAACCCGCTGTGGAGCCACCATGAAAACGTCTCCTCTTCTTCAGGAGCAGTGAGGAGGTTGGGAGGCATGTCGGTGTCCCCTGGCATGTCGAGCTGTCACAATCCAGACTAATCCTTTCCACAGTGTGTCCACAGTTCAGGCCACTTGTCACAGAGTGTATGTGAGAGTGTTGAGCTGTATATGTGTATTATGGGAAACAGGCTGAGTGATTTGAAACAGTTATGTGTGAGTCGATATAAGATCCCATGGACGAGTGGCCCACATACATTAAACACATGTAGGGCAGAAATATTAAAGAGGCAGCTCTGTGCACACTTTATAGTGAGTGAAACTGGGCGAGGAAAGCCAATAAGTCATGCTCTGACTTTCTCTGGAATATGAACATAAGCGAGAACATGTACACACACACACACACACACACACACACACGCACACAGTCACATTCTTGAATGTAGCTAGGTGTGAGTGTGTGCGCTGCAGGTCAGAGCCTCTGCACACTGCACAAGGTATCCATTGTCCTTCAGTGCTCCACAGCGAATATACATTGTTCACGGCGCACAAGGCCTCACTCTAAACCATGAAGGGTGCAAGGGTGCTACTCTAGCCAATCACCGCCGCCGTTCTTCACATGGACTTAAGCCCTTGAATCAGGGCAAATATTTAAGACTCAGGTGGGGTCGTTTAGTCCAGCATGACTGACGTCAAGCGTGGAAAGTCTGGCGTGTGTGCATCAAAGAATAAACTTTTCATGCCAATAAATTTCTATTTTGCTGCTCACCTTCATTTATTTAAGCAACACAGTGGCATTTGAAACAGGAGTGATTCTACTGCGCACAAAAGCTTTTACATGCTTTGTTTTGAATGGTGATAGGTCATCAATGAGAAAAAATATTCTGGCACAGATGCAAAGTGCCGTATGTTTTCAGTTAGTTTGCAGTAAACAGGAAAGAAATTGTTCAGGGACAGCAACAAAAATAAAGTGAAACATCGGCAACAAAAATCAAGGAAGCAACGTCACAGTGCAGCCTCTACTGAAAAGCTAAATCACCACAAACATTAAATAATTTGAAAAAAGAAGCAGGAACGGGTACAACTGAGTGAATGTATAAATATCTCCTCTCTTTCTTTCTGTTGCTGGTTGGGCTACGAGTGTAACACTCACTCGTCCAGCTGCTCTGGTTTTTATCGCATTAAGCGTCACATCTCAACAAATCTTTCATAAGACTCAACGCAAGATTCACAGTTGCTGGACGGGAGCAGCGTTTTTAATAAAGCTGCAATTCTTTTTCGGCCGGACGAGGACACGTCTCGTCGTCTGACTGCTCTCTTTCTCTCCTTCTCTCTTTTCTTTTCAGCCGTTCTCTCTACATCGCAGCTCTGGACTTGCAGGCTGTAAATCACAATTAGGGGGTTCATTAGATATGGCTGATTTATTAAGACCCTTTGCTTGTCTCGGGCCCTTTCAGCCATATATTATCTGACTACAAGATCTCATACATAGTTATGAGACATGCTGTTTACTGTATGGTATATAGGGTCATATGCCAATAGACATTAATTATTGAGTAAGACTCCATAGGTTAAATTAATAGCATCCAGATGATAAATCATTTGCATTCTTATATTTTCCTCTGCGGCAATTCCTGCACGCAGCACTTTTGACTGCATATCTAAACGCGTATCTTTCAATGACAACAAATTGGCAACAGCAATAAAAAATCTGTCTCTGTTATCAGCGAGTGATCCAACATTTGAAAAGGAGCCAAGCCTTTTGGAGCCTCATCCAAAGGCTTCAACAAACGTACTCCAAAGCTGCTTGTCCTCTTGAGCACACACACATAAATTTGGCCTGTGTTCATATCACATTTACTCCAATCTTAAGTGTCCCTGACTCACATAATACAGCTTTGTTTCCTCTGTAAATCAAAGTGCATTTATCGCACCACATATCAACTACTGTCAACAATCGCCAGGACCCAGATAAGGTGGTGCATATCCCTTTCATGTCAAAGGAGCACTGCTGTCAAATAGCACATTTTCTGACCTGCTTTTCCTGATCTGCCAAAACGGAGTTCAAGAACATGCATTAACATCAGAAAGGCACCACAAAAACAACTGAAGCTCCAATCAACAGCTTTTGATTTCCAAGGCAGCTCTTCACTCACTGGGCCTGAATCCAAAATCATTCTTTCTCTTTCTGTCTTTCTCTCCTACTCCTCCGCTGGCACCTCGCGGGCCAGCACACTGAACCTGAAGGGGAACCACAGAAATAGTTCTGGATTAGTTACAGCTTGAACAGGTGAGCTCCGACTTGTTCAGGCCTATTTATAGCGAGTGTGAAATCCTATTGTTAAGAATAGAGGAGAGCTTCAAACAGAATGGATGCAAAGTAGAGGAGGAAAGAAAGACAGTGTCAGCTCAACGGAAATGCTTCCTGTTCTTAATCTAGACACAGATCATGTCAAAGAGATCAATTACACAAATAATCAACAAGTCTAACACATTCATGCCTGGAAGGTGACATAAAAATCACATAGCAAATCTGTCTAAGGTGTGTGTTTTTAAAAGACGTTTCCTTCTTTTCAGAGTTTCTTAGTTCTAACTGCGATTTCCTGAAGTTTTTATATGCTTTTTGATCACATAACTTTTTCAGCTTACAGAAAAGCATGAAATATAACACATTTTAACAGAATTAAGTATAGGTTACAAATAAATGATAAAAATGACCAAAAGATTTTAACCATTTGGAAAGGGGCTCTGATAGCTCTAACAATTATCTTCATTCTAAATGTGTCTGTCCATTTATTTAAACCAACAATTTATCTGCTATTTATTTAATGTAATCAATCGAGCATTTCATAGACAACAGTGAAAACAACCAATCAATCACAACTTCCTAAAGACCCAGTTGATGTTTTTAATTTGCTTGTTTAGTCCAATCAACTGTTCAAAAACCTAAAATATTTACTTAGAGAGGACTAAGACCTCCAGCAAATATTCACATTCAAGAAGCAGGAAGCTGTTTATATTTAAGCGCTTTTGCTAATACATAAGAAAAGATTTTTTAAAAATCTATTTATCATCAAATAATTTTAGCTATAAATCACAAGGAAGCTGAAGAGATGCAAACAACTGCTGTAAATGCAAACAGCAGCTAACTGTAGTGTGATTAAAGTTTTCAAGCACAGGCTCGTATCCTCACACACACTTTCCTCTGGTACATGACTAATTGACAGTGACAGAGAACAAAGGAGAGGATTAGAGGATTGAGTGTGTGACACACAGCCACAGGTCAAAAAGAGGTTTAGTCTCTAACTGTGATTATGGAGGGGCAGGTGTCACCAGAGGACGCGGCCACGCAGCCGACACCTCCACACCCCGCTGGGACGCTTGTTCCCGTCCCAGTGGGTCAAGTCTGCTGAGGCCAGGATGTCCGAGGAACAGCGCAGAATTCCATGACATGGATGTGCCTCGCCACCAGCTTTATCCAGACTAATTCAGGAGCATTTGCTGAGCAAACACAAGCGGAAGCGATGAAGCACTGCAGAAGGGATTTAGTGTGGAAGTGATATGAACCCTTAGGATTTGACAAGTGCAGTCAGAACAGGCCCGTGCTTTCTTAAATTTGAGTAAATAAACACTGAAATCCAATCAAAACCAGCCACCTTATTTCATTGACTTTATTCCATTTAAAAAGAAATGATTATCGCCTTATTGCGTCATGTGTTATTTTTGCTTAAATCATAACTGTGTGAACTTGTAGCTTAAACAGCACAACTTGCATCTCTGAGCCTATTCCAAAGTTTGTGTGCTAACAAAGTAAAAAGGTAATTCATGGGATGAATTACGGCTCAATTGTCCACTTGTTATCTTGTGAGCTTTGAGAAACATCGTGTCATTAGTTTTACTGTCCCAGCCTCTTTATCAGCGCGGCCTCTAATTGCTCGACGGCTCGGTTGATTTTGAAGCTAACCAGGAGCGATGTCATCCCTTCGCTCTCCCCACAATGGGGCTCATTGGATTAAGTTCGAGCAGGCTTTGTTAAAAGCTGGTGCAAATCTAATCAAGGAAGAGACTCAATTATGCTCGCATGTACTTAAACGATCAGATCACTAAAAATGGAGGAGTGGGTCGGCCAGTGCAGGAATGTAATCAGCAGCCATTAAGGCCGGTTAATTTTGGCTGATGGCAGCTTTGAAATGAGATGCAGCATTTTTACTGTAATGAGAATAATGTAATTATGAGGATGTGGTGTTGTTGGTGTTTGGCAGTGAGCTGCATTCAGGGTCAGTAAAATGGTGTTCACAAATGGGAAGCTGCCACGAGTCTGTCAGAAACAGGTGTCGCTGCAGCAGAAACAATGCTGCAGAGGCGGCGCTTTGCGTCCCAACCTCTGTTTTTTAATGAAGTGTTGAAAGAAGCCTCCTGAAAAGCAGAAAACAACCTTTTTCCAGCTAGGACATGTTGAAGAATGTAAAAAAAGATGCAGAAGTGTTTTGTTTGGAGAGAATAATAAGCTAGATCCCGGTGATCTAAGGACCAGGTGGCGTCCGCTGCATCCCTGAGCACAACAGCTGAGGTTGACCCTGACCTTTGACCTCTGTGACCCATGACAGTTAAAACAGGAAGCAATTATGCTGATTGTCAGGGAGCCCGGTGGCATTCCTCAACAGGAGGCCAGACATCCGAGCAGATAACAGTTGTCACCGGAGGAATAAGCAAAAAAGGCATGAGCTCAAACATGTGGAGAGACTGTACGTGCAGCTGAATACACACTCACAGAAAGTGCACACATGCACGCACACACAAGCTCACAAAGGCCTCAAGTCCAACTTTTTTTTATTGGCAACTGAAAGCTGAAAGGAAATGTGTTTTTAAAATAATAAAAAGCCTTTTAAACTTGTTTTTTTATCTACTAAAAAATGTCTTTAATAGCAACGGAAACAAACTGAATTATTTGACAGAACACTGAGTATCTTTATTTCACAACAGTTTAAGATCTGGATGGCCAGAAGTGTTGAAATGTTGTTCAAATTGTTGGAAAACTAAACTGATTTTGTAACGTTTACTCATAAATTCTGTAGATGTGATGTCTGATATTAATAAAAACTTATTAACCAATGAAAGTGCATTAAAATTACGGCTTAAATTTTTGCATTGTGCTTTACTTTTTTAAAGCGCATAACAAACCACAGCACAATTGCATATAATCATATAAAGGTCAGTGTGGGCTGCAATAAATAACTGACCTTCCAGGAAAAATAAAAATACAATTCATTACTAACAAAGTTCAGTGTCTTTGCAAGAAAGAATTCAAGAAACACATTTACTTTCATTTCATTGCAACATTTTCCCCGTTCCACTCCAAATTCAGTCTCGCCAATTCCTCGTGTACTACACTTCCCTCCACTGCCAACTCCTCCACTTGGCCTTGTGTGTGTGTGTGTGTGTGTGGTGAGTTTTTCGAAAGCATCAGCAGCACTGAAGTCGTCAGGCCTTTTTGTTTTCAATCAGATGGATCATACTTCAGCAAAACAAATGCCTTGTGAGAAATTGTTTTTAAGTCCTGCTGACAGAACATTGGAGAGATAAAGTTAAAAACTACGAGGCAGAGGAGGGGAAATGATGAAGACCTCAGGATGTGTTCTCATCATTTGGATAGTATGGCCAATTAATTTTGTCCACACATCAACCATTAGCACACTCACATCTCCCTTCACACAGACATTTGAGGGCAACTGCGACCTTGCAAAAAAAAAAACACACATAAGACACATGTTGCACATGCTGCATGAATGTGCTGATTTGCCGTTTAACAAACCATCTGTGTTCCTTCATAAATGTCCTGTGACATGTCAGCTGCGCCTCTTTAAGGTAAAATAAATTTAATTTTAATGTTTTCATCACGGAAGTAATTTTCTTCTCAAGGTACCTCAACTAATCACCAAGAGCAACATCTAATAAACAGGAACATTCCAACTTCCTGTTTCCTACTTCCAAGCAATATGAACCAGAAATAATATTTCAGTGTTTTTAGGCAGAATGGCAAAATCATGCTATTTTCTACGAAGAGATCTGAAGGTTCAGTCGAAACTCAAAGCCAAATTCGAGATGTCACAAGCACTTTAATGACAACCAATTGTGATTAAAATAAAAAAGGTTTTTTTTTCTGTTTGAAAATATACAGCTTTGAAATATGTAATTTAAAAAAAATTATACAAAATATTTTATATAAGAGGGCTGAGCAGTATGGGCAAAATCAAATATGACACTATTTTTGACAAGGTGCCTCCCTTTGGACTGCAGTACTATTGTAGAAATCATTATCGATGTTTTTTATGAAATATAAACACAATGAGATTTCTGATAAATTATCATTAGTAATGTGGCAAAATTGACTATGCAGGTAAAGGTAAATATTATAAGAGTCTGGTAAGCTCAGAAAATTACATTCATTTACTGTAATGCAGCCTTTAAAACCAGAAAAGGCAACACTCACGCCGTATGAGAATGTATCACTTTCCTTAATCTCTAGTCACGTTATCGATATAACATCAATATATTGCCCCCCTCTGCTGTCTTCTCATCTGCAACATTGTCCTGTTCTTGTACTCTATACCAACATTTCACCCTCAAAGTAACTGACACATAATTCCCTCAAACTTAGTTTTTATCTTAATAAAAAAAGCTGCTACCGGAAAAACAAGATCACCTGGGAAAATCTTCACACAAAAGAAATTCTTATTTGTGAGGAGCTCCTCACAGAGGTACCCACAGACGCTGCGAAGGAAAAGACTGGCGCACTCCGCAGGCCACCTTGGAGTGCCTGTGAATGTGTGCAGCGGCCTCTGTCTGAAGCAGGGAGCTGCTGAAAAGGAGCACGCATCCCAGTGTGGAACCCTTTCCCTGGATAAATCAAAGGTTAAAATAAAGATCCATCCTCAGGCTGCCCTCCTCCTTCACCTCCCCTCCTTTCTCACTCGGCCTCCTCATCGAGCCTGTGCATTACCTCATCAGAGGAGGATCTGCCTAAAGCCGCAGCGGTCACACAACAGACAAAAGCGCTCATCTCCAGGAAGCCGCTGCCGCTGCCTGTGGTTTTGGAGAGAGGAGAAGAGAGGGGAAAAAGTGACTCAGCCCCACGGCTCCTTTCTTCTCTCTGCCGACTTCGGGATAAACGGAGGGATAAAGCACAGGGGGAGATAATATTTAGAGCAGGCCCCATTTCAAGGGCAATAGAAGAGAGAAAGTGGGGTATGAGCTTGGGTGGTTTGGTAAGTAGCCACGAGGGTCGATCTATACTATTACTGGCAGACGGCCTCGCACCGTGGATTAAAGTGTAAGTGGGGAGGAACCACTGCTGGCCCGACCCGGCATTAAAGCCCCGGCTGCTGCAGCTCCACGAGCCTCTTCAAAGCGAACCAGATGGGCCTCAGACGCAATGTTGATGAGGCATGAGTGTGCAAAACACAAACATGCATGTGAGCACAAACACAAATAAATTGACACAGACACAGCCTGCAGCTAAATGCATAACACACAGACATATGTATTTGTCGCACACTGAGCTGGCACGCATGGGCAAATGTGCTGAGTGGAAGCGTGGCCGTGGCAGATCGCTGCAGTTCAGCTCTCTTTTTCTGCAGCTAATTGAAGCTCCTTACCGCAAACTTGCAAGGCATTCTGTCTCACTCTGGACATTTCATACGTGGGGACAAAGCAGATCAATTATCTAATGTCCAAGCTCAAGGAGACATAACAGCTGACTGTTAACATAAATTTAGGTACTGAGAAACAACACTAAATTCTGTTACACGCTGCCCATTAGCGCCGCTGATTCGTCTTACACTGTAATGCAGTGAAGTTCACATACAAAGCAGAAAAGGACATTGTTCCTTAGAAGCCAAACAGGTAACCTCAGTGAATTCATTAGCTCATTAGCTCATTAGCTTACCGCAAATCAGCCCAATGGCTGCTTGCTATCTGGTCACTTTTCTAATTCTTTGCAAATGACTGCCATTACAGCAGCCATGTGTAACAACAGAGCTCTGCAAATAGGCCCGTAATGATGTATGAAGTGGCTGAAACCTTTTCTCACTGATTCTTATAGCTGTATTTATTAAACCACGTGCTTATTCCCCAAATCTAGCACTTAACGGATGCTGGATACATGAATAAAAACCTGGATCTAATTCTCAACGCTCTCATGGGAAACTGTCAGAAATCAATCCAAACATGTTTCAGAACAGAGTCTGCAAACTGTCCGATCAGGTCAGATCATCCATTGAAACAATTCAACTCTTCTGATCAAAGCCATTAGATACAGCATGTAAAACACAAGTCAAGACTTTGACTTTGCTAATCCTCTAACACACAGCAGCCTCCTCCTTTCAAAGTCCAATAAAACAAAGATGCCATAAATTGTTGCTGTCATGACAGTCATGTCATTCCTTATGAAGACTGTAATTTTGTTAGGAGGGTCCACTTGTCATCTTACCGCCATGTAATTAGATCTGAAAAGCAACTGTTTGTTAAAAGACAAAATAATGTGATTTCCAGTTTCCCCATGAGCTGATGACATTAAGGGAATTTGATGGAATTAAAAGTCGGACCAATTTCTTTGGTTTTCCCCGATTAAGACACAATTCCTCTCTTCAAACACAGCACAATAAGGATGAGGAAAAAAAAGATAGGACTTTTATTAACTTTTATAAGTTTCATTACATGAAAAAAATATTAGTCTACACCAGTTAGTTACACTCGGTATTTTGACTTTGAGCCCTTCAAATAAAATTAGTTTCCTTGCAACATCCTGTCATAAGTTCTGACCAGTTAAACATAAACTGTTCTTCCTTTTCACATTGTTTAAAACTTTTAAGAGGCATCAAAAGTAAAAAATAAAACCAATAATTCACAAGAAAAAAGCGACGATTTTCTTTATTAATCCTGTGACCTCTTAATGGGGTCTCAACCCTCCAACTGTCATACACGACCACTTACACGAGTCATAAATCAAGTCTTTGAAACCAAACTCCCCGACCAACCAGCAGGACACAGATTATTAA
>JAPZDX010000022.1:24903402-24913848 GCA_029783625.1 Naso annulatus | reverse complement strand
TCCCAGTCAATGCACTCTCTACCCACCTGAGGTCCCTCTGTAGTGGACGTGCAGGACAGAACAGAGGTCCTGTGTGGAGTCCACAACAGAGCCAACAGAGGATCAGTGTGTTTCTCACACAGCACTTTCCCTGCACAAACAGCAGCACACACTCGGCCACGCAAAGTCCAACAAACGACAAACAGCGTGCTTCATCTGCACAGCTTTGAAGTAAAAAAAAATTGGCTGCAATTTGTCTTAATACAGTTAGCGATGCCTGATATTTTTTTAAAAATATTTATCCCAACAAGGGCTCTGAAAAGAAAATTTACTCTCATCAGACAGACAGCTCGTCGTTCTTGGGCTGCTCTGCTTAAAGATACGCCGGATCAACCTTGTTATGGCCTCACACGCAGGGAAAAACACACTTCAAACAGCCATTTACTACAGCAGGGGTCACATAAAACAAATAACAACATCAAAGAGGTCACACTGCCGATGGAGAGCTTTGAAGGTACCGTGATCGGGACAGGTCCACTCTGAGTTGGCTCTAAATTGATAAAGGATGGGAGTGAATCTTAATTGAGAGTGGGAGGCGGCTAATTAAAGAAAGAAGCAAACTGGATGAGGAGAGACTAAAGAGAGAGGCTGTTTTTATGCACACAGGCAACAAAATACAGCACAGCAGCAGCTCTGACACTGACAGCGCCTAAACACGGCATCTAAGTTGTACAAAGAGCGCAACACAAACGCGCCTTTGATTCTACAATTTGAGGCTAATTGAGAACAATGAAGAAAAAAAAAGCACACACTGAGCATGTATGATCTTTTATTCATGTCTTTAATCAACCAAATGATTCTCTCTTGGATGCATTTTTCCTCTCAGGGCACAATTAAGGGCAATTCTGACCAGAAAAACTCAAAGGCTCGCACACTAAGAAGTTCTTGTGATAATAATAATGATAACAAATACTCGGCAAAAAGCACACTTGTGTGTAACGTCCCTGTAAATATTTCTGTAAGATGCAACTTCTGTCTCTTCTCTTTTTTCTTGCAGTAGAAGTTGAATTGCCAGACAAAAGTGGAAAAGCCAAGGACTCTAAAAGCCACCGTTTCAATCCCATGAGCACCGTTCACACTCTGCGGCTCTCGATGACCCGTCTGAACACGTTCCAGATGTCTGCAGAACCAGTTATTCTGTTTCCTTTCCTCTTTTTTTTTTACCTCCCTCACTTCCCTCCATTCCTGCGCTCCACACGCCCTGCCACTCATCTGCAGATGGCAGATCTGACACCTGGACGATGCAGTGTAATCAGAGAGACAGCTGGCCGCCCAGCAGAGGGGAGCTGTTGCAGAACGCACATGCTCACACACACATTAGGCAACAGCCTTGTGTGCAGGCATACACTGTGGAAAATCTGCACATAACAGCCCATGCATTTGTGCATGAACTAACATGAACATATACTGTATCTATACACTACTGTATTTGAATTGCCCACTTCTAATTTGATAACTTGCAGAATTTAGACGTTGCACATGGTGGGATCAGATAAAATATTTCTAAATAATTACATTATAAACTATTACTAGAGTGGGGGGATATTGCAGTCATTGGTGGTCTGATTGAGGTCCTGATAAATACGATTTCAATACCTGCCACTGTAGATTTTTCTCAAGCTCCTATGTAAGTATATGAACATCTGTGAGCTGTTAAGGCTCCTACACACCGGGCCAACAGTCGGGGGTCGGGACTTGTCAGGGCTGTCAGAGAGAGTCGGTGTCTCCAGTCGGTGTGGTGTCAACAGCAACGTCGGGACTGCTCCGTGCTTGTCGAAGGCTTTTTGGCCGATTCAACAAGAATCAGCAGCTCACAGGCTAGAGAAATCACTCTGTTTAGCTGTTCATGTATGACCAGCGCATGATAAAAAGACATGCAAACAGAGAGGAGAAGCCCCCTGAGCATGTCGCTGTAGTTTCCATGATAACACACGTTTAGCGTTGCTCGTCCTTGTTTTTATTCTTTGCCTCTTCTCTAGTGCCATTTGTAACTTTTTATCAGACATATCATCAGTCAGAAGCAACTTTATTAGCCAGAGTGGTTTAAAAAAAATGCTGCTTAACCGTAACAACAGTTTGAATATCTGTGAAATCTGTGATTTCCCTTGGCACATGCGCAACACGTACAAGCCTGTTGGTCGCCAGCTGTTGTCTTCGCGATGTGAACAGCGCTACTTTTTCGCCCAACAAGAGCAGGCAAAACACAACATAGCAAGCGATCTTTGTCACAGCTTGTTCTTTGCTGTGTAACATGTACAGTGAAAATATGTGGTGAAGACAACTCTTTCTTTTTATTTTTAAAACTGGGGGTCTTTTTTCTTGAGCAGAGACAAAGAAACGACAAAGTATGGTCAGACAATAATTTAGTCTGGTCATCTTTCGGCTTTAAGCAGAATCAAATCGTAATAACATGATCATGGCGTAAATTCAGATGTTCAAATGAATGATTCCTGTAAACTGTAAAAACAAAGTCAGCTGGAAAATGTTTTCTTTCACAGGTGTAAGTTGTCTATTTCTGACATAGTGTGACATTTCTGTGAAATAATTACACACTGACTATAGAAAAAGATTAGTTTTGATATCATGATCTTAAAAACCTCTTTAACAACAAGCCCATACTTCTGTGTCTTCTTGTTTTAGTTTTGATTTTGTTTCTTCTCTTTTTGCATACACTCTCTTTTAAAAAAAACAAAAACAAAAACATGTTTTGTTTTGGTTTGGGGGTTTTTTTTGTCTTTTTCCTTCTTACTCTCCAGTCTTGCCCATTGCTATCGTCATCCACCTCTAAGGAGGAGCTGACATAGGAGACTCAGGCTATAAAGCCATTCCAGGCTCCTCCTGACAACTGCAGGAAGTAACAGCTACCTTTTTGGCCCAGTGTCCAACAGCTGTAAAACGGTGCATGTTACTCTGCCAATGAGCTAGCGGCAAAAGAAAGGCACCTATCTGGAAAAGAAACTCAGACCAGCAAAACAAAAGCCCTGAGACTTGCTTTTGGCAAGCGCAAAGCTGTGACATCATAGCATTACAGACAGTAACAAGAGAAGTAAGAGATATGGTGCATGACAAGGAGATACACTGTGTTACATTAAGAGCGCTGCCTGCACCTGCACAATGAATGCACACATTCATGCAACAAAATATGCACAGTCCCAAATGTTGTCTTGATGCAGCTGTCAATGCCACTTGTGCAGACGCGGACACTCCGGAGGAAGAACAATGGAACTCTATGAGACAGAAGCTCCCTCAATGAGCTTAGCACCACATGAGGCTCCGTGCTGCCACTTCCATGTCTGCACCATAGGAAACAGAGAACACGTCCAACTAATCATATGGACAATTAAACCAGAATGAGGTTCACTTGACCCATAACTGATGAGCTTATAGCGCACATTGATTCACAGAGGACTGCCGATCATGTTGTACAGGCCTCATAACGTTTTCTGTTGTCATTTCTCTCGAGGGCTGCAAGCAGGCTACTTATCTTCCTGCTACAACTGAGCTACTGACTGCATTTCACACTTGAAGTTGTGACTGATAGATGAACTTGAGACTTCTGAAGTTTCTCAGATAACTTATCTTATTTTCTACAAAATGTTTAGAAAGCCCTTTTATCAATTTGCTTTGACAAATATGCTTAAGAGTAAATATAATTATTGTATTACTTTATTGTCTTAAATAACATTTTATTGTTGGGGAATACTCACACTAAACATGTGATCATAAGCACATATATACAAAAGTGTAGGATCTACAGTATGTTGGCGCATGTATGCGTATTGGGATGTTACTAAGTGTGTTTGGTAATGCAGCAGCTTTTCTGTAATACCACGTGTACAACAGGCCAAAGGCCAGAGTACGTTTGAAACAAGCTAGTTTGTACACTGTGTCCAACCACATTTGAGGGCAAAAGTTGTTTCTCATCAGAAATGGTAAGAAGCAGTAATCATTAAAACTGTTACATCCAGTTCTTAAAGCAGTGGTAGCCAGTTTATTTTTGGTGCAACTGAGCAAAATTCCATAATAACCTTTCAGCATTTTGTAATTCACTTAGTCTGAAAGAACTCTAGACTTCTGCACCTAACCTTGGCTCTGTATTCAGGCTTTAGAAAATAAAGACTGTGATGGACACTTTCCAGCCAATCATGGGTCATGTCAGAGAGCGCATGTTCCTTTTGGCTGCTCTACAAAGGTAGATGTGCAGTCAAGCCCGATATAATGGTGGACAACCCAGCAGGAAAAGTTGCTCTGCCAGCTTTAGCAACAACTGCAAACACTGCAAATCAACCCCGAAAAAAAAAGGAAGACCCGAGTATCAAGACGATCATCTAAAAGAGAGAGCGACAACAAAAAAATACACTTCAAGTCAGGTGAAGGGAAGAGCTCCGGAGCAAAAACAAGGAGGAGAGGGCCGGCAAGACTGATTCAGGGAACACAGGAAGTAACATGACAAGCTTTTTTTGACTGGGGTTTCATACAGGCAATCGAGGCACTGTACTTTTTCGTAGATACAAAAATGGGAGTAGTTTGAGAGAAAAGCTCAAAATCTATTTTCTCACCTCGACACACACACACCTGGTCAATCTTCTATTTGTTGCTTATGGGATAGTTTATGGGATAAAAAAAATTCGCCACAGCTCCCTTATTTGGCTGTCAGAAAGGTGTGTGCGAAGTTAGGGTTTCAGATACTGTTTGAAACTCAACAACCATCTTCAGGCTGAGGCACACTGACCCTGCACTGAGCAGAGGTCAGAGGGTGTGTGATTGGTTGGTGTACACAGCACGGGACTTTGATTGGGAGTGGGCTGCTGAAACACTTGCCAAAGGCAGGGTAAAGATAATGTTTCCATACAAGACATTTTGCGGTTATGTTGATAAAAAAGACAGGGCGGCAGATATGCACGTGGGTGGGCAAACTGCCGCTCAGATCACTTTAAATGAGAGGAATGAGGGAAGGGGATGTTTGCATGAGTGAAAAGCCTTTGTGTTCCCTTCACAAAAGACCTAGGTGAACATTACAGAGGCTTAAGTGACAACATGTATTCTCTCCAAAGTCGCTGTTAACATGAAATATTGCTAAAGTAAAGGGCAGGAGGGAGGGAGAGGGTTGGTAGGGGCAAGCGCCAGCACATACATTTCAACCTCGCCCCTCTGCTTGCTACCCTTAGGAGATTACATTATGGTGCTCGCCATTGTCCCGCTTCTTCAAGACAAAGCCTGTTCCACTGTGCAAACAGCGCGCCTTGGAAAGATTGTAAAAACAAGAGGTGAATGTCAAAGGCAGAAGTGAATAGGATCTCTCTACTCTTTTGTCAAGCTGGTAAGGTATGCACAAACACATCGCTGCGTGACAGAGAAGAAAGAAGGGCCTTGTGAGGGAAGGAGCCGGAAAAAGTTGAAGCTTCTTCACATGAAAAGGCCAGTACCGTGAGAAGTCTCCTGCCTGACTCCTGAGTCTATAGAAAAATCCCTGCACAAGTATTTGGATGAAAGACCCCCAAAACACACAGAAAGCATTATGCTAAAGACAAAACACAAGGCCTGGAATGATGACCGATGTCTGCAAAGAGAGGACAGCTCTCTGAAATACAGAACATTAACGTTGCAGAAAAATGCAATCGTATAACATTACATATTAATCAAGAAAGTAAATTTCCTTCATTTGCTGCAAACTGGTATCAGATGTATGAGGACCAGCCAACCACTGCTGAGCTTCCACTGTCCCAGCCTTAAGTCAACCTTGTCATGACCCAAACAAGGCCTTAACTGTCAGGGGCAATAATGAGGGCGACCTCGGTTCCCTCTAATTTACAAGGCCAGCGCCAGCCTGTAATTAATTGCTGCGTGCATAAATGTAAATGAGTCCACTGGGGAAGCAGAGGGAGAAAAAAAAAACGGCTGTCAGGCCAATATTCCAGCAGGGAGCAATCTGCGAGAGAGGGAAATGATTTAGAGGACAGCGCACAAATCTGCTGCTCTGTAAAACACGCAGGAGCTCAATGCGAGAGGAGGCTTGAAGAAACGGAGGAGGTGGTCGAAATGGTTAAAAAAAAAACTGTAGTGGCAATAAATTTCAAGTGTTTTACTTCAATCTTCTCCTCCCATTCGTCTACATTTGTATTCATAAGAGAAATCAAACATACAGTTTATCTCATCTGCGAGACCCAGACTCCCCCAAACCGACTCTGCTCTTACTTGTTGCACAGCGGTGACATGTTTTTCTAGAATTAATGCACATATTTCATTTTATAGAAACCTTTTAGCATGATGCAAACGTTTATTGAGGATCAAGAATTTTTTCCTTTGCTTAATTTTTCCGCAGTCTTTTTTTTTTTTTTTTTAATGGAAGTGCATTTTTGTTGCTCTGCCCACAGCTGAAAAAGACTTCTGGCCTGCGAGAGCTCAGTGAGGTTCAGTCAGACAGAACAATAACACAGCTAACAGTTATTGATCTTTTATCCACTGAGCTGCATTTTCAGTCCTTGGCATTTTATGACTCTATTCACACCTAAATTTGGAGGTGTTCATAATAAAAGATTATTCTTTTTAAAGGACTGTGCCAGAGTTACTACGAGTCATTGTCCTTTGACAACATGGGCCACATAGGTTACATGAGCCCCAACCATTTTCCCCAAAACAGCTTTATATGAGATATCGTGTTTGTTTATATTTTTTCCATATTCAATAAGAGAAAGAACCTGAAAATATGTTTCTACATTCGTTAACATATAGTAACATCTGTGACAGGTGACACAAAAATGTGTGACAATGTTAGTTATAAAGGACATCTCTGTCAAAATCCTTCTTCACGCTAAAATTCAAGCTAGAAAGACAGCAGCACTTTCAAGGAACTATTTTTCCAGGCGTAATAACTTTCATCTCAATGACTCCTGGCTCCACTCTCTCTCTCGCGCAGCGATTTTTGACCAAATAAACACAGACGTTCTCTTACAAAGGATGAACTACCATTACCTTTATAACTTTCATGTGTCCTATAATGTTTCAACATGAATGGCAGTGAATGGGGTTTAAAAATTCAGTCTGAGATCTGGTAAAGTATAGGCTACACACTCGAATTTTAACAGCAATATATGTAGAAGATAGCGACGATCTCCGCTAATGGTGAGAAGTCAAAAATAGACTGGCATGGTCCTTTAAGTTTAAATAATCCAAGGAACCATGATGGGGTGTGTGTTACATTTTAAGCAACATTTAGACATTTACACACATTTGCAGCTGAAAATTTACCAGAATGACTCTACAGGTGAAATTGGGCCCTGAAGCAGGTTTTAATAGGATGACTTGAGCAGTCACTGGAAAATTTTGTAACTAATTACTGAGTAGGTACTAATTCAACAAGCTACATGTAAGTAAAGCAAGTCTCTTAAGACATCATTCTTTTCAAAGGCAAGTGTTTGAGTTATGGTTAATTTGTCGGATCTTTTGTTCTCTTCAAGCTGATGCACACAGTGACTTCCTCCATCATCACTGTTATTATCTTGTTTGTTATCCACCACCAGCGAAACGTCATGGAGTTACACAATGACAAAGAGCACCTAAAATCAAAGAGAGGCAGGCAGGAGAAATATGTAATCATTTGTGGCAGCTACAATAGCAGCTCTCATTCATAAATCTCCTGCATAAAAGGCTGCTGCTTAAGTCCCTTTGTGTGCGCCATGAACAAACAGGCACAGGAACCATTGTTCATTGAAAACCTGCACAAATGTGAGGAAAACACACGTGAAAGCCACAATGTATGGATCAGAGTGGTGACACTTAAAGACACACACATACATGCACACACACACAGCGGGCCCCGCAGCAGCCACAATAGTGTCTTTATGACATAAGCTCCTTTTCACTACAGTGCTTTACAAAGGAAAATGAGATTTTTCCTATAGCAGGCCTCCAGCAATAACAATTGACATCACAGGCCAGCCTACGTATGTTTCCCATATTAAACAGGGAGACACGGGGTAAGCTCCTTGAGAATGAGACTAAACAGCTTGCTGAGGCAGCGATTTTCCCTCCCGCAGTGGCAGGCCCTCCTACAGGGAACCATCAACTTGAGGGAGTGTGGCAGAGGGCCATTTTATTTGGTTACACACCGGCTGCTCGCCAAGACAAATTAACTACCTCTCACAATACAGGAGTGCGACTGGTCTGATAGGTTGTGTCATGTCAGGCTGAACGGTAGAGCGAGGTTTGCTCCTGAAACATGCGGTTAACATTAAACGCATGAAAAAGCCCAACAGGTGGGTCCCACGGAGAGCCTCAGTTCTCTTCAGATGGCTCACACACATGCACATTGCTGCTGTAACCGTGTGTGTGTCCTGCGTATTCTTGTGTGTGAAACCCTCTGGTACAAATGTCAGCTGGCCACGATGCTGCCGGCCATCCAGCCATCTAAAGTGTGTTGGATTACGTGGTGGTAACCTGAGGTCTGAGCCTCGTCAGCTCGATACCCAAGCCAGTGCCACTCCTCTGCACGCCCCGTCATCGCTGAACATCACACTCCACACTTCTGCTAATCCAACAGCGTGTACAGAACATAGTATACCATATAAAAATATACATGAGCCAGAAGCGTGTCAGGAGCATGTCATTTATGAATACATTCCCAGGCGTTATCTTGCCCTGGGAACTTCATGACACAAGGCATGAACCTGATGTGTGTTTCTCACGAAGACATCTCTGAAAGCTGCGGTGCGTTTCTATTCTGAGCCGCACAGAGGATACGCAGCCTCCCTCGTTCGCTCTCCTTCTCTTTTTTTTTTCTTTCACTGCTGCCTCCATCTCTCCAGTGCGAGCCCAAACACACACCGCCATCTCATGATGACAACAGCTCGATTAAAGACTTCTTTACAGCCTGGAAACCATGACAACGCCCTGCGTAGACAAGCTGGCCAACGACCAATTGGATTTGGGCTTCAGTGGGTGGGACCACGTTATCCTGGCCCTCACTACTTTACCACAGGGTCATTTCGGAGGCCTCGCACCCCGAGCTCCGCTGCCACGCCCCATTACTCCAAACCACTGCGAGTGGTAAAGTGAAGGTTAGCCAGGCTGCTTTTAGAGGAGCGTGACGCTTCTACAGAGGAGAGGAGCAGAATGTAACTAAAGAAGCGATGTAAACATGAGCTCAGAGTCACAGCAGGTTGTTGGCAGATGTTTTGAACCATGAAAGCATTTATTAATTACTTCACTGTGTTTGAGAACAAGAACAAATCAATGAACTTCGTTCTTTCCTAAAATATCAGAGATTCTCACTAATCTTCCAAGAAAATGACCCAGCAGTGCTCTTTCTTAAAAATAAACACTTAATTGTTCATTTTCAGTAATGAGCTCTCGTTCCTAACTGGCTTGAACAGCACAGACGTTAAGTTTTAACAAGAGTGGAGATGAACTGATCATACATTCAGCTTTTGGAGTCACTAAAAGTAACCTTAGACTTCAAATGTAATAACTTAGGACCATGTTAATATGACAATAAACCTGTACATTTGTTAAGCACATCATAAATGACTTATACAAGAGGGCACCTAGTTTATCTGTTCGCACTATAATTTTTTACCTCATCAGAATGTAAAATTATCATAAACATAGGTGGATTTTTAAAAGGGGCATTCTACCAACTTTACATATCAAGATCAAGTTAACAGGTCAAGGGGAGGGGCTTTGTCAGTTTAGAAATAAAAAAATGAAGTTGTCATAGCGATATCATCAAGGTTGTCAGCCTTAAAGGACCATACCAGTGTTACTACATGTCACTGTCTTTTGTCAACATCGGCCACATAGGTAACATAAACCCCATGCATTTTTCCTAAAATAGCTTTATTTATGAGCTATGGTGTTTGTTTACATTTTGTTTATATTCAGTAAACGTTACAGACAGTACCTGAAAAGTCTTTCCTCAAGCTATTCAAGCTAGGAAGGAGCACTTGTAAGGAACTATTTTTCAAGGCTTAACAACTTTTGTCTCAGTGGCTCACTGCTCCCCTCTCTCTCTCGTTCAGCGATTTTTGACCAAATAAAAGCAGACATTCTCTTTAGAAGGATGAATTACCTATACCTAGCAACTTTCTCGTGTCATATGATGTTTCTATACCCTGTTTCAACATGAATGGCAGCAAATGGGGTTTCAAAATGCAGTCTGAGATCTATCAAAGTACACACATGGTCATCAAAAAAAGATAGTAGGGTAGGGTCCTTTAAAGGCTAGAAGCTTTTAAGAAAATGCCAGTGTTAGAAATTGTATACATGAAGACTGAAAGATGTGAGTATCCATGTTTTTAACAAATAGACACTATTAGTTGCACTGTGGGAAATTTAGATTTGAGCATTTTTTTTTGTTCTTGGTAGAGAACTGAGGAATTTAAAGTCAGCATGTCTGTTCTTCAGCCTCGT
>JAPZDX010000022.1:24870956-24885352 GCA_029783625.1 Naso annulatus | reverse complement strand
GAATTTCAGGAAGGAAGCTTTGGGGGTCTAGTTACACTTTAAGGGTTAGGGTTTGCAGAATTCTAATAGTTGGAGTAGATAGGCAACACTTGCAACAGGGGGCGGTTGCAGTACGTCTCACTCTTCCAATCAGAAACTTGCCAGAGTGACTCTTAATGGTACAGACACAGACAGTTGCAACAGCTGCCTTCTTTAATTCACAAAAGTATTGTGAGTTATATGCTGTAAGTAATCTTTTTACAGTGTTACAGGTAATTAGCACACAGATGTACCTTTAATGTATCACACTTCGGTTGTTGTAATCCCAAAGAGAAAGGGGAAAGTGTTGCAACAAATGTGGTGCGGACATTCTTACATTAGAATGCTGAATGCATTAATGAAGAATTAAGTGTCAAGCGATGTGATGCTTTAAATGACAACATTCTCAATAATTATCCCCAGAGATCCACAAGAGATTGACTCTTCAGAATCAAAGGAGATGGATGGAAATGCCATATTTGAGGTAGGTAATGTCTCTAACATCTGTAATGAAAGCATAATGGCTAAAATATACTACATTGCATGTTCACACAACCTGACGAGCCAGATGCTCTGTTGCACAGAAGTGCAACAAAAATGTAAGGTCACGTGATCCAGATGGGTTCAACCAGGTAAATGTTCACATGCATTTTATTTATTATGCTTTTTCCATTGCAGTTGGTGGAAGAACATGCCAAGAACTTCTTGTAGAGTGAGCTGCAAAGGTATAAAAAGATGCTCTTTCCACACCTATCACAATCTTCTGAGCATGCAGAGCAGATGACAAGCAGTGAAAAGAGTGCCACTGAGGGCTCTCTGAAGATAATACTATATGTCTTAAAGAAAATAAACCAAGAAGAGCTTGCAATCACACTGGAGAAACGTAAGTGCCAAGAGAAGGAACAAGTACTAAATGTCAGATATAGGATGTGACATGTTTAAAAAAATTAAAAAATAAATCTAATGTCTTATATATTGTGCTGTTTTATACTTTATATCATACAGCACATGGTAATTTCTAAGAAATATTATGCATGTGGTGTTTTCCCAACATGATGATGTTAAAAAAATAAAATAAAACCTTTCGATTAAATGAACTTCTCAGGCTGCAAATCTACTTCATTGTTTAAGCACTGAAATTAATGCATCAAAATAATATTTTTTCTATTTTTGTTTTCTTTGTTCAACTAGAAATTTACGGTGATCTTGGTTTATGCCAGCGCAGACTCAGACAAAAACTGAAAAAGTCTGAATACATTTATGAGGGAACAGCACAAGGGAAGAAGACACCTTTCAACAAGGTGTACACTGAGCTCTACATCACAGAGGGAGTCGGTGGAAGTATTAACAATGAACATGAGATCAGGCAGATTGAGGCTGCAACTAGGAGGCGAACTATAGAGGATAAGCCAATCAAATATGAAGACATCTTCAAACCTCTCCTTGGACATGACCAATTCATCAGAGTTGTGCTGACTAAAGGAATTTCTGGCATTGGAAAAACTTTCACTGTCCAGAAGTTTAATCTGGAATGGGCAGAGGGAAGAGTGGACCAGGAAATCCAACTCCTGGTTAATCTCCCGTTTCGGGAGCTGAATCTGATGAAGAGAGACAGACCTTGCACACTCACAAAGCTTCTTCACCATTTTCTCAAAGAGGCAAAAGAAACAGGAATATCAAATTTTGACGAATACAAGCTTCTGCTGATATTTGATGGGTTGGATGAGTGCCATCTTCCTCTGGACTTTGACCACAACAAGTCCTGCAGCAGCATCTCAGAGGCAGCCTCAGTAGACGTGCTCCTGACAAATCTCATTAAGGGGAACCTGCTTCCCTTGGCACGCATTTGGATGACCTCCAGACCTGCAGCTGCAAATCGCATTCCAAGTGATCTTATCGATCGTGTGACAGAGATTCGCGGTTTCAACAACCCCCAGAAGGAGGAGTACTTCAGGAGAAAAATTAGTGATCAAATCATGGCTGATAAAGTCATCTCACATGTGAAGTCAACCAGGAGCCTCTACATCATGTGTCACATACCCGTCTTCAGCTGGATATCTGCCACGGTTCTGCAGAAGCTTGAAGAGGATGGATGTAAAGGAGAAATGCCAAAGACTCTGACACAAATGTACACACATTTCCTCCTATACAACTCAATCATCAGAACTCAGAAGTATCCAAGTGGAGAAGAAACTAAAGCAAAGTCCCAGGACCAAATGGATGAAGACATGATCTTGAAGCTTGGAAAACTGGCCTTTGAGCACCTGATGAAAGGCAACATGATCTTCTACGAGAATGATTTGAATGAGTACAATATCAGCATAGTTGATGCTGCAGTATACTCAGGAATATTCACACAGATCTCACAGAATGATTCTGACGTTCATCTGGTGAAGGTCTATTGCTTTGTGCATCTCAGCATACAAGAGTTTTTTGCTGCAATGTACATTTATCACTCATACACCTGCTTCAGTAAGAACTTGCTGGAACAACAAGGACCCACCACTGTCCAGGAGGCTCCTGGAGAAGTAACCAGCCTTCTAAAAAGTGCAGTAGATAAGGCCCTGCAGAGCAAGACTGGACACCTTGATCTTTTTCTCCGTTTCCTTCTTGGCCTCTCACAGATCTCCAATCAGATTTTGTTGAACAGTGTTCTGACCACCATAGGAAGGAGCTCACCAAGAAATGAGGAAATTGTTGAGTACATCAAAAAGAAGATCAATGAAAATCCTCCTCCAGAAAGATGCATTAATCTCTTCCACTGCCTCAGGGAGCTGAATGACCAGTCTCTTTTGGAGGAAATCCAAAACTTCCTGAGTTCTGATAGTTTGTCAGAGACTAAACTGTCTCCTTCACAGTGGTCTGCTCTGGTCTTTGTGCTGCTGACCTCAGAGGAAGAGTCGGATGAGTTTGACCTGAGGAAATTTTCGAGATCAGAGGACGGTCTTCTGAGGCTGTTGCCTGTGATCAAAGAGTCCAGAGTAGTCTTGTAAGTAAACATGTTGCTGCGAATTCTTAGTCATCAAGGTAATTTTAAGTGCTATCTTGTTTGAGTTTCTCAAAGACATTTCATTTAACATCCAAGAGGCTTCTTACATTCTGGCTAACAAGAAACTAGAACTATGACCATGAACCTGAAGGGATAGCTCAGGTTTTGTGCCCTTTATAGGCATAGTAAGTGGTCTTGGTTTGCAGCAGGAGAGGGGGAAGAACACAAAGGACTCTAGAGGGAAAAATAATGGGAAAAACGGGAAAAATAACACTGTAAGGTTTGCCTCCTTCATGGTTCTCTGGAGGGCAGGACTGTGTGTTGTTGTCCTCTTTGAGTACTGCATTGCTATTGTTTGGTGTCTTCGTCTTATTGTTTGGATGCCTTTTATGGTATGTGTAAAGACTTGACTGGGTATTAGCTGGACTGTTTGTTTAACAAAGTGCGTCTGCATTGGCACACCAGTTAAAGCATAAGGAACAGAGATGAGAGCCATTTAACCATTTATTTTCTATTCACAATAAAGTTGACTGACAGATAAAAGATAATTTAAGGCTAGAGGGCAAACAGAAATAACAATCGGAAAACAAAATACTCTAACAAATATAATCAATTATAAATCTAAACAGTTGTACAGTAGCACGGTGACTTAGTGGTTAGCACTGTTGCGTCACAGCAAGAAGGTCCTGAGTTTGATTCCTGGTCTGCTCTTCTAACATCAAGAGTGTCCTGGGTAGGAACTTCTGTGTGGAGTTTGCATGTTCTCCCTGTGTCTGCATGGGTTTCCTCCGGGTGCTCTGGTTTCCTCCCACCATCAAAAACATGCATGCTAGGCACATTATGTTAGGTTGACCCAATGTGGCAGCACGCTCAGTTGCAGTGGTTTAGGACGAACCCTCCACTCTAACCTTGCAATTTCATTGTACAATTCATTGTATGATGACAGTAAAGTTGCTTTATCTTTTCCTTTACTCATGACCATGAATAAAACCATCAATATCTCTTACAAATCTGAAAAATGTACTCAAATAGTGCATCAAAATCACAGTCAACTGTAGATGAGAAGCAGCACCACATAACCACCAGCATGCTGCAGCAGACAAAGGAAAAAGACTGAGCAGGCCTGGTCAAGGCCTTCTTATCAGCTCAGGTGTGACCTGGCAGGTGAAAGATTAGGCCTGCCCCCGCAGGGCCATGCAGGAAGGGATGCAGGAAGGACAGCATGCATGTAGTGGTTACTGAGGTAGGATGAGAGTCTGTGTGCCAGTTTCAAAGCTTTGTTCTGGATAGTTTGCAGACCTTGTAGCTGGATGTCAGAGACGGTAATCCAGGCAAGGACAGAGTATTTGAACAGTGGTCAGATATATGACAGGTACTTTGATGACTGTAGAGGGTGATGTGCCATGCTTTCTGGAGAGGGCTTTGAGATGGTTGAGTTTATTGTTTGCTTTTGCTTCCAGGTTATCAATATGTTTTTTTCCAAGTCATGTTGTGTTGGATTGTTACTTAGAGGAATGTGATGTTGATGTCCTGGTTGCATAGTGTTGTTGAGCCTGTTGTTGGGCTGCGGTTGTGGGTTTTTGGTGAGCAGGATGCATTGTTTCTTGGCAGGGTTTGGTTTGACTCTCTACTTGTTGGGCAAGGTTTTTTTATTTTCATTATGCATATATCAAATTTTTTGGCTGCTAATTTAGGACATTTGGAACTGGACCAATAGCAGAGGTCATCGGCAAACTGCAAGATTTTCGTAATGGTGGCTGGGGGTTAGTATATATCAGAATGTAAATGAGAAATAGAACAGGACTCAAAACTACACCTCTAGGAACTCCTGCTTAGGGGGTAAATGGCCTTGCAATGGCGTAAGCATTGCAACGCGGCAGCTCCTCTGGCTCCTTAAGCTGTAACCTTGGAGAGAAAATTAACCAATGAACTGATGATCTGTGCCTCAATTAAACGCTGGCTGTAACTTTTGCATAGCATTTTAAAGCATGATATAAAAATGAAAGGATGCATGTCTGCCATTTCATGTTGATTCCTCACCAGAAGTTTATTGTTCCTGTTGAAAAAAAGATTATTTCATTTACTGTGCCACTCAAATGCATCTTTTAAGGTGGAACGTTTTCTTACATGTTGTTCAAAGCAGAAGGTATGCCATGAATTAATCTGCCCTCCTTAAATGCCAATATGACAACTTGAAGAGGTTGTAAGAGAATTTATTTGTCACACATACATATTGTACACTTATGGTAGTGAAATCACTGAACATCAACCATAATTCATTTGCTTTTGCCTTTCTTGCATAACACATTCACTTAAAAAACAATTGGATCTTCAAACACTTTAGAGGATGTGCATGAATTACTATTGGTTTATGCGGGTGAAATATTTTTCATCTGGAGAGAAATGTGGCAGAGTGCCGTAACAGCACGCTCCTGCAGCACTACACATATGCATCCAGCATATACCCCACCCACCAAGTAAGGGTACAGTGGGCAGTGGAAACGTAAACCAGATCCAGAGGTATCATTCTGAAGCGTACCATTTCATACAAAACCGCACTGTACTTGCTCAGTGGAAACAAGGCTTTAGTCTGGTATCATGTGTCTTTATAAATATTGATTATAACATATAATACCATATTATTTTTTAAACTTTAAAAATACTGTCCTTTTAGACAACAGTGACATCTGATTATCGTGTTATGTGTAGCATCTCAAAATATCAATACGTTATTTGCTGATGCATGATAATTGGCTGTTACTGCCATTTCTTATCATTCTTTTATGGTTATGTCTCAAATTGAAAAAAAGTCAATTTCAGCTGTTTACTGATTACATTGTTTTTTATTTTAAAGGCTTAAAGAATGCAACCTCACAGAGACATGCTGTGAAGCAATCGGAGCAGTTCTAAGCAATTCATGTCTGAAAGAGCTGGACCTGAGTAATAATGATCTGCATGATTCAGGAGTAAAACTGCTGTGTGCTGGACTGGCAAGTCCAGCCTGTCATCTGGAAAAACTGAGGTTTGTTGAGACGCGCTGGGCCAGGCCGTCTATAACAATCAATTTAAATTCAAGGCTGAAACAAACTGATAGGAAAGAACATGCAATCCTAATCATTTTTTTTGTGAAAAAAGAATTCTGTAAATTACATTTGTCTTTCTCGTTTAGGCTGCCGTTCTGTGGAATCACAGAAATTGGCTGCGGCTTTTTGGCTAAAGCTCTGAGGTCCAACCCCACCCATCTGAAGGAACTGGATCTCAGTTACAATCATCCAGGGCAGCAGGGGATGGAGATACTGTCCTGTTTACAGAAGGACATTAAACACCTCAGTGTCAGGTACATTTTTGATTTGAATGCTATGAGTTGTCTTTTTATTTTTTTGCTCTCTAAACTATTTTTTTAAAACATTTTAAATATTAAGTCTTCAATTTTTCTTAGATTAAATGGCAACGCAGAGTGCTACTTAAAATCAGCTCTCAGGAAATGTAAGTTTTTCTTTCAAATTAAACAAATCAAATATTTCCACATAGACAAAGAAGCTGTTCATGAGCAAAACTGAAAATGTCATGGAAAAATGCTCATGGAAATCTCATTTTAGTTGCTGGAAAACAACAAATTCTTCATATTGATAATGTTGTTTCCTGTTTGTGTTTCTTTAGATGCATGTGAGCTTACCATGGATCTGAAGACAGCCCATTCACATCTTTCGTTTTCCGATGACAACAAAAAGATGACACGCATGAAAACAGCTCAGCCGTACAATGATGGCCCAGACAGATTTTCAGACTGGGGACAGGTGCTTTGTGAAGAAGGTCTGTCTTCTCGTTGCTACTGGGAGGCAGAATGGACGGGGGAATGGACGGGTATAGGAGTGGCATATAAAGGAATAAGCAGGAAGGCAGAAGGAAACGAAAGTGTCCTTGGCTACAACAATCAGTCCTGGAGCCTGCGCTACCGTAACGGCAAATACACTGCCTGGTACAACAAGGATAATGAAGACATATCTGTGCCTTACTTCAAGTCTAAAAGGGTTGGAGTGTTCTTGGATTGGTCAGCAGGCACTCTGTCCTTCTACGTTTTGTCACCATACACCATGACTCACCTCCATACGTTTCATGCAAAATTCTCTGAGCCGCTGTATCCAGGCTTCAGGCTGGGAGAAAAGGACTCTTCACTGACTCTGTGCCAGCCAGAGTACAATGAAAGGGTCTGCATCACAAGAATCTAAATGTTTTTAAGTGTGTGGCACGAGTACACGCAAATGTACAAATTTATGCTGTTTGAGTCCTGGGTAAAAGACTGCTGCTGCTGGGACTATCAATCATGCGCAGAACACTAAGACCAATCCAGGTATGGTTGAGGCATACACATGCAGGAGTAATGCGACTTCCAAATCACATTATCTAGGTGTGTTAGCGCAACTTTGAGAAATCTGATTTAGTACAATTTCAGTCAGACAAACATGTTAACACACATTTCTATTTTTTTTTAGCCGGACTAACACAATAAATCGACTTTCTTTAACGTCATGTCAATGTACTGATTGACAGCACCATCGTGTCAAGTCATATGGAGTTTGATGACCCAGGGAACCTCTCGTCTTTGTTGGGATCTAGAACAGAATGTCTCAAACACACTTATCTAGTATCACATAGAGAGTGCAAGAAGCTATTAAAACCATTATTTACATATGGTGGACTGATTACTTAATTTTGGAGTGATCAGCATTGTCCTCAAACAATGGAGGACAGCTGTGTAAGCTAGCGACTAGCTTAACTTTGAGGCTAGAATGGTTAAAAACCATTGTGTCAAAACAAAAAGTACTGGTATTTTGCAAACTATATTTACTCTGTTTTATTCTTTAAAGGCATAATATGCAGGAAATGTCTGTTACCTTTTAAAATCACACATTCAGACTTGGTCTCTACTCAACTAGACTGAGAGAGCAGTGATAGTCTGGCGAGCAGGAGTGAAAGAAAGATTAAGTGGCATGACTGCAACAGTGAATCAGTGAAAAATTAAGCAGCAAGAATGACAATGTTATTTCCGCTGGGTTTTTTTTTTGTTGTTGTTTTTTTTAAATAAATACAGCTTTGAGGTTTTAAAACACAAATAAACCTCACACAACACTTTTTTGTTTTGGGGAAATCTTGCATATTATGCCTTTAATGTGCATCATATACATACACATGCTTTCAATTTTTCTACTTTTTTTTTTTACATGAAGACCTTTATTTTGGTCAACATTGTTATTGTTTGCAGGTGTACATCCTTATGTGTTCTAGGAGTTTTAACATCAAACCTTAATAATTTTTCTTTTCTTTGTGACTTTATGTAACATTCAAAGGAACAATTTAATTCAAATACGCCTTTAAAATATTATCAGATTATATTCTGGTTTATGCAGCCGACAGTTATGTTTGTGTGAGTGTGTTACAGATGCATTGTATTTTTTTAAACAACAAACACTTTAGATGGACACTGATACCAAGTAATAAACTTTTTTTTCATGTAATGTTTATTTTCTGTAATGATTTTACTTTATGTGGTTTCAAAGTATATTCTTCTACGTTTAAGTTGACTGACAGAACCTTGATCATTTGGTGACAGTGTTGAAGACAGCAGATGTTAAAGAAGCATATGATGCCAAACAATGTAATAAATATATGATTCATGTCAAAACATTCTGACTCTGATATCAGCATGTTGACTTTGTCTTTCATTTCACTCTTTAATTCACTCATAAAAATACAGACCAAACTGCAAAACAGGTATCGCAGATTAAAAAAAAACAACAATCCACTCATGTTATAAATTATTGTTACTTAACTGTGCAGTCTCTTTTAAGTGTAGAAGCAAGAAAACTTGATTCAGATAAACAACAGGAATCAAAACTCTTAAGAAATGTTTTGTTCTTACTCTTAATACAAAGATTTGTTACAAGTGAATCAATTAGCGTGTTGATGCTGAAAAATAATTAGATTCTTCTCCTTCATAAAGAATCTCCTATTTTCTGTAGCGTCGGACGTTCCTGTGGGTCAGTGCTCCGTAGCAGCTTTGGCTGAGGAAGAAAAACAGTGAAAACATCAATATTATTTCTTGCAATGGGAGCAAACATATCTATATTTCCAAAGAGTACATATGCAAATTACACATGAATAATTTGCATAATAATGATTAAAATTTAAGCACACAAAAAATAGCCCTTGTAACAGTTCATAGTTCTGTGGTGTTAAGCAAATCTGATACCTGAAGGAGACCTGCCTGACATAGAAACACACAAAACTTGCACCAAATCACCACCTGCACAAAGAAGGCTGACACATTTCACCAAAGCAGCCCTTTACGAGAGCCACACTGACCAAAACAACAGCTGAGAGGAAAACTGAAGGTCCTTGAATAAAATATGATCCCAAACACAGAAACCAGGTCTGTGCACAGATTTGTTTCTGGGACTTTTGGAATAGAAACTTCAAAATTAAACTGTCCTTTTTATGGATTGAATGTCATGAATTTTTTGTTTGCTTGTTTTTCTTATATATTAGTTACTTTTCCTCTTCCAAATTCAGATTCTGTACATTTTGTCTGAACTGAAGTGTCTGTTTAACTTGTATCAGAAAATTTTATTTGGTTCACTTGAGTCTCTTTTGCCATAAATCTGTGCACATTCCAGACCAAAACTGAACACAATGAATCCAGACCACCCAAGAGGGAAATGGTACACATACATAAACCAAACGTACTCACCGACCCTCCAGTCAGTCAGTCTCTGTACACCAGGGACAAATCATATGTTGCTTGTCTGAGATGGCAATCTAATATGATTTCTGCTAAATTTACACGACTGCACCAATGTATTGGGAACATACTTTGACTACTAATTTATTATTACAACAGTAAGTTACTTCAGTGCACCCTTAACTTAAAGTTGCAATTTAATACTGCAAAATGCATGTAGTGTGAAAAAAGTGTTTAACTTTTGTGTTTGTTTTTATATTCACCCTATGTGTTTGTGTGCGTGTGCGTATGTGTTTGAGTGTTTGTATTTCTATCCTTGTTAGAACTGATTTTAGGTTTACAAGACCTTTAAACAAAGTGGAGACATGTTTGAGGGCTGACTTGCCCTTGAGGTAAAGGGTCACCAAAATTGGAGTATAAGGACTCAGAGAAAGCATGAGCCATAGCTGTGATAGTTTAGTTTGAGGGCTCTGGAATACATTATGTGAATAAGGGTGTGAGTTCACTAACCTGCGACCAGTTTGCTCTTGCGTGAGGCCTCAGAGGCCAGAGCCTGAGACACATCCATGATCCTCTCCTGCTGCTGCAGAGCTGAATCCAGCTCACCGAAGTTCAAAGGTGCAGACGGCTGAATGTTCTGAACACTGTTAAAAGGACACAAACAAATCAGTTGATCTTTGCACACATGCCGACATTGTGGCCTTACTGTTTTGTAAACTTAAAGTAAACTCAAAACATCTTCCCTTTGCATACTGACTCATCCTAGTGGTAAAAATCAAATTCAAAAAACAATATCAGCCAAACTTGTGTTATTATTTGGGTGCAGTGTACCTGGATTTGGCCAGGACGTTCCTGATGCGCTCGGCCCGGCGGAAGCGTTCTTCCAGCTCCTCTGGACTCAGAGGCTCATCAGAGTCAGACTCGATGTAGCGCTCTGGGATGGGAACTTTCTGCGGTTTGGACAGCTGCATGTCGAACAGACAGTGTTACAGTCCCATTATTTAAGGGCAGACATGTTGTAATGGATTCTACTCCACAGCTGGAGGATTAGTTTCTTTTGGTCTGAGCTGCACAGATGCAGACGTATGTGTGTGTGTGTGTGTGTGTGTGTATGTGTTTTTCTACCTCTCGGCTGATATCCAGGTCATATTCGAGAGGCTCCACATCCACTTCTCGTATGAGTGTGGGCGTCACCCTCACCCACTCATCGGACTGGATCCTCCCTCTCTCTTTCACTTGATCCTTCCCTTCATCACTCTGACCCTCTGCACCGAGTCGCTCCTCCTTCATATCAAACACCTGGAAAGAGCAGAAGGCACGTTTACACACCTGATCTGATATAAACTTAAGATGTAAATCTTAGAATAAATACAATTAGAAAAATTAAAGCCTTGGTGTTTCTGGACACGTTTTGATTGTTTTATATGAATAGATTTTTTTTCCCTGGACAATATAGCCACAAATTAACCAGATTTTTCTAAAGATAACTTGCCTCTGGCAGAGTCTTATCTACTATTTTAAACTGCAGCTACAGCTGATAGTCAATGGAAAAAAAAAGATTATCTTTAATATAATGGTGCAGCTTCTCAAATGTGAATATTTGCTGGTTTCCTCGTCTTCTGTAATTGTAAACTGAACATTTTTGAGTTTTAGTCTATTAATCAGGAATTAACAAACAACTTGAAGAAGTCATCTGGGGGAGTTTTTCTGTTTTGACGGAAAATCATTGCTAGTTGCAGCTCTGCTTAATGGATCAGTGAAGGTTAATTAAAATGACTAGGCAGCACATCTATGCTGTTTAATAAAGTGACAGTAGTGGAGGGAGAAGGGCGAAGGAGGGTGGTGATCTCTTTATGACTGACAGCAGTGCAATTTATGGGAAATACGGCAACTAGGGTTAGGGGGTTAGCAGCAGCACTGTGGTACGATAAAAAGGGTCATCTTACCATGGACATACTGGTTTACAAAACTTTTAGCAAGGTGTTTGAATATTCACTCTATACCATACAATATATACTGGGGTCAAAACATGCCAACAACAGAAATGCCAGCAAGGCTCCTTTGTTTAATGCATAATGTCTTTGCAGTGTGACAGGCTTCAACAAGAGGGAGACAAACACTAAACTGAAGCGGAGATAAATAGGAATTTTCCATTTCTGTGCAACCAGGACTAATAAAAAAAAGAAGTTCATCATGGGGTTTAAAAGGATGATGTTTGGTATCATTACCACAGAGCAGATCCAGGCAGATTATTTCTGTGTTTCTGGAGGCTGTAATTACACACATAACACATTCTACTGTCCTTCTCCAGTGCATTTGCATCTGTAAAAACACCCATACTCTTATTATGTACTTTTGTGTGTGTTTGTGTGTGTGTGGTAAGGGGTACTTGTGAGTCATCATCCAAGGAGCATCAAAGCCATGCATGCATCCTTCCCCCTCCAGTAGCCTGCAGCGGGGTCTGATCTGGTGCTGTGTTCACATGCTCTGAGAAACACTGCTTCTCATGCCTTGTTGTGCTCAGGAGAATCAGTGGCACACACAAAAAGGATTGAGAGAGAGAAAACCATGCAGACAAAGATTCATCAAACCGCCACCAGATTAGGAAGAACACAGCCAAGAGGAGGCTCAGAAGCAAGAAACTCTTTATTGTCGAGTGCAAATCTCTACATGATAGAAAAGAAAAGGGAGAAGAGTTGTGCGTTGCTTCTCAATTACATAGAATTAGGTGGTGATTAGCAGTTCACGTCTCTAAGTTCTCTACTATATTACTACTCTTCAACAGAGCAACCTCCTGTAGCTATTTTCTCTTTTATCTGATATATCGTACGTAGCTGTGGAAAGATAAAAGCATTATGGCGGAAAAGCTTTCAAGATCAATATTCTTCATAAAAACAAGGAGCGGACCGCAGTGTCATGAAGAACCGAATCTGTATGCAGAGTATGACAATCACACAGACTTCCCATCATGTTTTCTATGTGTATAGATTATTTAGTTAGAATCTCAATAGTCACTGAATCAAAAGTTTTTATCATTTAATAGTTGTTTCAGGAATGTGTCAAGCGAAAACAGCCAAATACTCAGATTTTTGCTGTTTCATATCAATGTAAACTTAACATTCCAGTGATTTTAGATGTTGGTCTGATGAAACTACTAATTTAAAAACATCATCTTGGTATCTGGGAAATTGTTACCTATTTTTCACAAGATTTTTTTCAAGATTTTTTTTTGGCAAAAAAAAAAAAAAAAAAAAATCAAACAATCAATTAAAAAAAGACACAAAAAACACCTTCAATCTGATTAATAAAGCTGCCCCTGTACCATTATTTTCTTTCTCTCAACAAAGAGTTCCCATGACAAAGTTGTCCACTCCATGTTTACAATTTTTTAATTTTTCTATTGCATTTCAGTCGAGTTACCTGAACCTGTCCTGTATATATCTGTTGCATAAAACAGCACAGCATAGGCCACTTAAAAGTACTCAAATATGAGTACAGACACTCTTCCCATCTCTCATTGTGGCAATGTCATTATCAACCACTTTCAAACGCTAAAAATGACTTGTAGTCTTTACAAGAAAAGGCTGTATTAATGAGGATGTTAATTCAAATATAAAATGGTGTAAACACATCTTATGCTGGTGGAGCAAAGAACATAAAAATACTTCGGCATTCATGGTTAGATGCACGAAAAAGAGGTGAGAAGTCACAGCAGAGGATTGCAGACTATGTATTGCTCGCTGTTACAGGGAAATTAGATTGCAAAGATTTATGGGAAATGTAGTCTGATTACAGGCAGATCTCACAGCAGCCTGGTTACACGTGTGTTAGTCTGTAATCATAACACCAAACTGATAGTTATTATATGTTCCATTATCTTAATGGAAGACTTTGACATTGTGAAACTTGACTGTATGACTCTTTCACTCAGGCATGTTAGCACTGTTAGCATTCCTTACAGAAACCAAATGGGTAAGATAGATATAGTTTGAATGTCAAATGTCAAAGTATTCCTTTAGGGGTTACATAAGCAGCGTCCCCGCATCTCCCTGACTGAACTCTGCCACTACACAGAACAACAGTAAAAGCTCCTGCATTGTTTTTTTGATTCTTAGGGGGAGACACAAGCTTGAAAACACACATGATTCATTCAGAATGTTGATTAAGGAGGTAAATTTGGGACAAAGGCAAAACAGATCATCAGCAAAACAAGGCACTTGGATTTCATTTGATGAAAAGAAAGAAGGGAGGTGTGATTATGATTTTAGCCACTAACATCGCCTTTTTCTCCATTTCATCAACCTGAATACTCGTTTTCTTTACTCAACATTTGCCCTAACCATCTATATGCTCTATGTACCAAATCTCTACAAAATAGAACTGTACAACTGTATACTGAAAATATCCCTCGGTAAATAAATAAAAATGTACAAGTACACACTATGTAGATGTACATAAATGGGCTCTTGTCTCTACTTCCTGGTGATAAAATCAGAGAACGGAGGGCAGAGTGACACCTTCCATTCCCTTCTTTTCTCAATGGGTTTACATTAAGAATTGTGTCAGTGAGGTCCCACCAGGGGGCAGTGGTAACAAGGGGTTAGAGTGACCCCTGATCCTAAAAAAACAAAACAAAACAAAAAAAAAAAA
>JAPZDX010000022.1:24850709-24862787 GCA_029783625.1 Naso annulatus | reverse complement strand
CTGCTTGATTCAGTGTAAATTAATTAGGGGTGTAAGTAAAAATGAATATATATCTATATCGCAATATTATGTTTTGTGATACTGTATCAAATTACAAAAACACTGTATCAGTTTTTAATTAATAGTTACATTCAAAGATTTGTCTCAGCGGTTCAATCTGAAACCCCCAACTGTTACTGCACAAAAAGCATTGCTATGATATTCTGATTGTACTACAAAGTATAGTAAAAAGTAAAGGGGTTTTTTTTGTTTTTTTTTTGCATTATGATTTGCACGATTTTGGACGTTGTCTTGTGTTCTTTGTACTGGGAGAATTTTCCTAAAATTAGATTCTCACCATTACACAGCCCTTAAATTAACGATGGCGGGAAATTGGCGAGCCTTCAGTGTGGCGCTGATGCGGAGTCTGTGTAAAAAGGGCTATGATTCTTCATTGATACAGGGATTTTTTTTGGTAGATATTGGAACGAGGAACAGCACCATCTGCCATGTTTTCTGCCAAACTTTAACTATGCTATTACAAGCAAGAGACTGCTCTACCCTTGAGGTTTAAGGTTTCTTTGCTTGTGATTGGCTTTTTAATTTGTGACATTTTTAAAGGAAGTGCGTGGTGATCACCCCCTTCGGCAGAAGATTGTGAAAACACCTCTTAAGTGACAAACTTTGCACAGATACGAGTATAGTGAAGGTCGTAGTAATTTCACGGGACATAAACATTAGAAAAACACATTTTTGAGTGGAGGGGATCTTTACCAACGAGGAAAACGACAAAATCCACTGATAACAGATCCTTGTCAGCCTGGCAGTTCTTAGTATAGGAGTGCATGTGTTTTTTGATTTTGTTTTTAGGATAAAGACACGACACAGTGGAGCCCTGTGTTATTGTCAAGGTGCAGCGTTTCAGAGACGATGGTAGAAGCAGCTGGCTTTTCAACCACCGGGCCACAGCCACAGCCACAACACATGCACTGCCGAGCCATCCCATGCCCACTTTTCAACAGCATTGTCAACATCACCACATGGATGAGGGGGGGCCGACGGGTCAAAGGTTACGTAGAGATAAGACACTTAAGCCGTGAAAGCAGTGCTGAAAGCAATGGGGTGGTCTTTCTAGAACAAACACTCTCTATGCACACACACACACACTCACATACAGACTATACACATGCCTCCCTACTCGAGCACAGGAGAAACATGCACGAGCACAAATGCACACTTACTATATATCTCTCTGTTTAGCACATATACTTGATATATACACACACACACACACACACATACACATTCAGCTTACGTTCATTAGAGGCCTGAGAGGCCCAGCAGTGCAGTGCAGTAGTAAACTGTGAACTGCGAGGATCAGGGGCTCTAGAGCTCTGATCTGGGAGTCAGAATCACAAAGACAAAGAGCCGCAGTCACAATATGGCGGCTGCTTTCGTGAGACGCTTCTAAGACCACACAAGATTTTAAAGGCTACAGGGGAAGTTTGTCTCACACAGACGCCAGAGCATCTCTATTCCTGTGTGCACACTAGCGTCTCGGCTCAGCACTTGAGTGTTAAAAGTGGTTGTCAGTAGGAAACAGCAAGTGTGTTAGTTTAAGCAGAAGAGTTAAAGTAACTAAGAGGGATTTAGGGATGAACTCTGCCCATCTCACCTTCAGATCCAGATACTCCAAGTCCTTCTTCAGCTGCATGTAGGTGTCATCAGCCTGGAGGGGGACAAACATGTGAGTGTGGATTATTGATTTGTGTCAACAGGAATAAATAATTCACAGTCTGACTAATCTCAATCTAATGAAGCTGAACAAGAAGGAGAATTCATCTAGTAAGATGCAGTGACATTTGTTTGTTGAGTATGAAGTATGAACTGCTGTTACGTGTCTGTGCAAACATGCATCACAACCAACACACCGAAACACACTCACAAATAGAATAAAAAATAATTTATTCATATTCTGAGAGATTCTCTGACTGCGACAAACAAAACACGAGCACAAACTGGAGCCATTCGGAGCAGCAGATCTTGAAGCTTTGCCGAATTCAGCTTTGATTCAGCTCACATCACTCAACAAAAACCAGACTTGAATTCGACCGAAGATGAAAGATTCACGAATCAGACGACCAAACTGACCAACACATCCACAGCCAAACGGTAAGCCAAAGCATGGGATGGCTCTGCGGACGTCGAAAGGACAGCAGCACGACATGCTATGGACAGAGGTCACCAGAAGCACGATGAGCAGCCAAAGACAGCACATGGAAAAAGACGCAGATGGTTCTATGACGGCAGCTGCAAGCGAGCGCTCACAGGTCAACCATGTGCGACGTCACACCACGACAGCACGGGGGCTGATGGGTAGAGGCTGCCACTGTTTGAACTTTTTGGTCACAGTTAAAACTTATGTGTTTTGCAAAGTCTTTATATATCCTGAGATACAGTTTAATTTCACATTAAAATATGTTAAATATTACAAGGGATGATCTTTTTTCTTTTTTTTTTGGCCACTAATTCCAGTTGTGTTTTTCTACGAGCTGTACTGACAGCTACATGACAGGAACAATCATTTTTGTTGTTTTATTATCGCTGTTGGCAAGGCAGTATCATAAGTGCTTGACTGCCTTGTAGTGTAATGGAACCTCCACTAGGTGGCAGTATACCATCCCCTGTAAAAGCTGAATGACTGTGAATTATAAAGTAGAGAACTTAGTCCATTCACCCAAGAGAGCCATGTAAAGAACTCCCATGGAGCATTGCAACGTAAGTAGCCTACAGTAAATATTAACTGCATTGCCCTTTCTAGATGTAGTGACTTTTAATAATCTCACTGCATTGTCAGTGTGTAAACAGTGTGTCCAGGCAGGAGGAAGCTGCTCGTAGCAGGAGTTGGAGTCGTGTTGAAGTGAGGAAATGGCAAAACAGAGAACCTACACAAAACATAGAAACGTATGTGGAAAAGCTGAGCCTCACTACTCAAAAAAAAATTTATTTCATCACCTGGGAGCAAAGATTGTCCTTAAAAATGTCATGGAAAGCTGTCAAACTAGTTGCTTACATATTTCACTCCAGGCCAAAATATTCGACAGACAGACTGATGTACGGACAAACTGACAAACAGTGCCATCCAAAGAGCCACGGACAAAAATATTAACATTTCTCAGTGACAAAACGTCGAAAATTCTAAGTAGAAATTCTATACGTTATAAAAATAAAGAGAAAATAACTAAGAGAAGATCTGATTTAAGTGCTATGCAGTCCTGCAATCTGTTTAGTGGCAACCTCTACCAGCCCATGGTAAAATGAGGGTGTGCAGGCAGGCATGCCGCGGGGGGGCGGGAGCCAACCTGGCTGTTGACAGAGCCCAGGTGAGCTGACAGGCCCTCATGTCCGAGGTGGGACACAGGAGAAGGGATGGAGCTGAGGAGGGGGCTGTTGCTAGCGGTGGTAGCAGTGAGGAGGTGGTTGTGGTGGTAGGGCTCTTTGGGGCCGTTGAGCCGCTGGAGCTGCGCTAACGTGTGCTGACGTGCAGTTGCCATCTTGGCCTGATGGCGGCGCAGCTGAATGAGGAACAGGGTGAGCTCCTCAGGCTGTCAGGCACCACAGGACATTAAATCTGGCATCAGAACTGACCACACCAAACCTTAGTGACACTTTCATTGTTTTAAAAAAAAGTAACCTCGCATTCACAGTTGGTTGTACAACTGGCTGATTGGACAAACTGAACAAGCAGAACAGCAGTTGAATTTAGGAGGTTCAATGGTGTTGAAACAAAGGGGATGTCTCACAGCAACACACTGTACATGAGAGGCAAAGTCTCCCAGATGGCTCTTGCCGCAAAAGGCTATTTAACATTTGGTTAATATCTGTTAGCACTTTGTTGAGGGGAAGAACAAACGCTCCTCTGGTGACTCACTTCTTTAGTGTCTGACAGTGTGAACACATTGTGGGAAACATTACAGATCGTGAGAGGGAATTACATTTTATTTTCCAATGGAGGCATCTTAAAGTCTTAAAATGTTTAAAACAATACTTAGCATCATTCAATCCATGTCTGATGTAATGTTTCTTCAAATAATGCTTGCAGTGAGCTAAAGTAATTGTGAGACGTACCGTTTTTCCATGGAGGCTGGGTGCACTGACAGTGTGTGTGATGTAACCAGATGGAGGCATTGACCGTCTCTCGATGGTAGCAGCCTGACAACACAAAGACAACGCTCTTGATAATTTACTTTTATTTAAGTAGAGATAGTCCAACCACAAAAGACTGTCAAAATAGCAAAGAATCTGCTATCTGCTACTCTTCAGTGCCACAAGGTCCATATATTCAAAGGCTACACCTTTTGTATAAAAAGGAAACCATTTTTATAAACCTCAATAACAGAACACTGTTGTTTATTATCTCTCGGCAAAATAAATTTGTTTGTGGACTGGTGTGAATTTGCATATTTTAATGTTTTTTCACTCAACTTTACAAATGGAGTACAATGTAATAAGAAATACAAATCGAGCTGCAATTTTTATTAGTTATAATAGTAATAATAATAATAATGAATACATTTTTAATATAGTTCAGTTTTAACAGTCTCTTTTTCACTGATTGCTGATACAGTTGAGGTAATTTCTACAGGCTGCATGTCTTGCTGATTTGTGTGCCATTCTACACTGAGACACTAAAACAATTATTCTGTTCAGTGGAGCAAAGCTCCAACATCAGCCCCGCACTGTCAGAATGACTGACATTGTTCTGGATGAGAAATTGTTCTATTTGATATTTTGCACTTCACAGAGTCAAAAAAAAAAAGCCTTAACAGTCCAATTGATGGTGCACAAACAACAAGCGAGACGGAATCAATTTCATACAATCGATGCACTGACAACATTAAGCAATTTGTTGTCATTCATATATTACTGAATCTGATGTGTCTAACCAACAACATGTAACAGTGCTACCAATACAGTTCCTATCCTTCACATATTACAGCCAACAACCATGTGAGATTATTGCTCTGCTTCTATTAAAAATTTTACCTTGAGCAGTTGAGATTTGGTCCTGCGAGGGGAAACAGCGAAGGGGATGTCCACCACCGACCGATCCCCCACAGGCCTGACCGTCAGCCGTTCAGCCGGCGTGTGAGGCCTCCGTATGGGCGACACGGTTCTGCTGCTGCCTGCTGGAGGCCCGGGCGGAGGGATGTCTGCAGACGAAGGTGGTACCGACACACAGCGGGGCGGCCCTTCCGACCTCGGCGCTAAGGAGGAGGGAGGAACGGTGGATGGAGGGCGGGGGCCATACGGATAGTCCGGAGCTGGAGTGTAGAGTGGCGCCGTGGGACTGCCGTGACGGAACTGGTGGCGCTGCTGCCACTCGTAAAGCTGCAAGACTGTGTTGGACCCCAGGCCGCCCTGCTCAGGCGTGAGGCGGAAGTGGCTGAGGCGGTCATGGGCATACTTGTACTCGCCGAGTCGGGCAGGTGGGGGGCTCTGGCGAGGAGTCCTGGGCAGGGTCTGGTATGCATCCATGGTGGTGAACTTGTGCTGGGTTGGTGGCGTGCGACGAGGGAGGGTGTTCTCTCTGGATGGGGGTCTGTTTAATTTATAGCCAAAAGAATGTTTCATTTTCGACCAAATAAACACAAGATTTTTTAAATAAAACTCGTCCAATCTTAATGTGAGTTTCATTTAATAGTTGAATAAGAAAACAACTGAACTAACATAATCAAACTATTTCTAAAAATTGTTATTTCTTCAGGTTTAAAGAGGCTTTTAGTTCACTCATAAACCATTTGTTCATATTTCTCCGTGAAAGCAAGCTCAATATTTTTTATATTTTAGCCTAAGTGCAGAAAAAAACACTGTGCTGCGCAGAAATAATATATTCATAACAATATGGTATTAAAGTTAATGTTCAACCTGAAAGCAAAGGTAACCTAAAAGAATTCTGTATTTACTTTATATTCAGCAGTACATGTTGTAGCCCACGTTAACCTCTTGTTTGGGTGCTACATACTGTAGCTCATAATCAGGCTTCAAAAATTAGACTTAAAACATAAACCAAAATACTAATAGACATTTGCAATCACATGTATTTATACACAAAAAACAACAAAATAATTGTAATAATATCATAAATAGTAATAATAAATTTTATTTTCACAAAATAATAGAACTGAAGACACTTTATGTTGAACCATTTTTAAGACAAAGTAACCAATAACAACAGAAACACTAAATTATAAAAAAAACAAATAATAAAAATTAAAGCAATGCCTATCTAGTCCTACCCTTATTCTGTACTAATCAAACATTTATTTGTTTAAGAAATCTGAATCCAGCTCAGAAACCAAAAAAATCACTGAATCAGCCGTCAACATGTAACAAAAGAAAAAAGAAAAACCAATCACTATTACCAAAGACAATAAAGACATGTGACAGTGACCTACCCTTTGTGCTCAGACTTCTGCACTTGGACCCACTGCTCCACTTGCTCCAGAGCACTTCTTCTCTGCACCTGCTTGTGCATGTCAGCAGGGGGCAGCACTGGGGCCCTCTGGTATGTCCCTGCTGCAATCCCGTTGGGCTCCAGGATGGGGCTGGGCGTGGATACAAGGCCGTTCCTGGTGCATACACTGGAGGGCAGTGTTGAGGCGGCTCGTGAAGGCGCCCGGGATGGAACCCTGGACACAGGGGCTGAGGCCGACACGTGGTCGGGCTGCGGGAGGGCAGAGGTTGCAGGGTTGGAGGGGAGGGAAGTGTGTGTGTCCATCTCCAGGGCTGTGCTTCCTACGGGGTGCTCCATCATGGTGGTGGCAGGAGATTCTTTGTGGAAGCTGCAGCGTTCTTCTGTATCACGGTGGATGGGCTCCAGGAGAACCTCGTGGATGATGGTTCCTGTGGTCTCAGAGTCGAGGGTCTTGGTCTTGTGGTAATGTATGTGGTTTGTCTGTGGTACAGCATGCTGCTGCAGCACAGTGAGCTGATCTAACTTGTCAGATGGTCTGCGGAGAGTAGAAAAGCCTGAATCAATGTCAGCCCTAAACTTCACTAAAGAAGGACATAAAACTGTTTCCCCCTTGAACTTAAAGAGGCCTCATGATGATTTTTGGGTTTTCACGCCCTTTCATGAGTTACATAGATTATTTGAGCATGTTAAAGCAGTTTATATTTGATGTTATTGGCCAAAAAAATTCCATAAAAACCTTTCAGAGTAACGTCCATTAGGTGGTCTGAATGAACACTAGACTTCTAAAAAGTCTAGAAAAAAAAATTAAGGCTGTGACAGACACAGACTGTGACAGGTCATTTCAGTGCATGTGTTTTTATTGGCTGCTCTACAAAGGTAGATGCGTGATAACGTCCCCTCAGATGGTGAAAAGCCCGATGCAAAGGCGGACAATCTAAGAGGAAAAGTTGCTCTTTCAGCTCCAGCAACACCGGCAAACACAGCAAAGCAACCCGAAAAAAGGAAACTGGCGTTCCAAGATGACCATTTTAAAAGAGAGAGACAACAAGTAAAATGAAACATGAGCCAGGTGAAGGGCGGAGCTACGGAGCAACAGCAGGGAGGGGAAGGGGCAGTGGAATTGCTTCCTTAGGAGTCTCATGCTACAGCTATCTTGATTTTCAGATGTTTCCAACCCCAGCTGCAAAGGTTGGAAAAGTGAAAAGGCCCAGAGTCGTGCCACAGGGGCTTCCTCTCGTCTCAAGAAAACACTGTTCCTGAAGTGCCTAGAATGCCTTGTCATTAGTCCAGCCTGTATGTCTGTAAATTATCTTCGCCACCCATTCAAACATGTCACACATTAGCATAATCAAGCCTAGCAGCTATTCTGGCAAACAAAGCTAATGAGAGCAGAACCCAAGGAGAAGCTTAGTTGTGGATTTGTTATATCTGCAACGAACATTTGTATTTGCAATTGGCGCATTGTGCTCTGTTTTTATCCTGTTGTTTACTTCATTATCTCTTCAGTAATGCCGATGTTATTGTCTGGCATCCAATTCTCACTTTGACTGTTTGGATTAACCTACGCCGCAACATAACCAGATGATAATTGACTGTAACAGTTATCCTGACAGCTGATGTTTTCTCTCGAACTTCTCAAAGTATTTCAGCGGCTTTTACTCGATATGAACAAATTCTGTTTTGTTTGATCACTTCCCTGATATTCCATGGACATCGTGTTCTGGGGTCTAAGTCTTTGTTCTGTTCTGCTGAACTGACTTTAAGCTAGATGACTGTCACATAAAAGAGAAGCTTTTAGCATCAGCCCCAACTTTAATGACAGAGCTAAAAACACTATGTAGAGTATTATAAGCAAGGCAGATGACAAGCAAAGCCTTTTAACCACAACTACATTTTAAACTCATTAATGAAATCCTGAATGAGAAGAAGTGGGAGAAAAACTCAGGTCTCAGAAACTCAGTGAACTGTACACCAAAGTTTATTTTCACATGAACAAAACAACCTCAGGTCTCGGCATGATCCCCTCCTGTGGCTGGTATCTAAATATATTTAGAATAAATTAGCATTATGATGATTGCTATGTCCCAATTAGGTTGTGCTAAATGAGGCGGTGAAGGCATTATCTATTAGCTTAAGAGCTGCGTTACTAGCAATGCATTTGCATATTGTAAAAAATAAAAAAAAAACTCTTAGAAGAAGAAGTGTAACATGCCAAGAAACAATACTATTGTTACACTTTTCTTCAATAAGAAAACGGTAAAACAAGGCATGAAAAAGAGGCTTTAAAAAATGTCCAAGCTGAGGCTGTGTTTATATATAATTCAAGTCTCTCGCTTTATAAAACTAGTGTAGTCTTGCAGGATTTCCCTCCGAAAAACAAAACATGAAAATGAGGGAATGGGAGCTGCGGGTGTCTGAGGCATCAAGTGAATGATGGGACATATTTGATCTGTGCCACTTCCCCCCATCAACACATGAATAATACATGGAGACAGTGGCTGCTTGTTCAAAAACAGCATTTCACAACATCAGAATGTACTCTGAAAGCAAGCAAACACGCAATAAATAATTTTTTTTTAAATTTTTTCCGCCCAGATGCTTGTGCTTCAGGACAGACGAGCGTGTTACAGCTGTAAACAGCAGAGTGAGATGTTTCGGTGTCAACTACAGTGACAAAAAAGATAAATAAATGGAAACTCTTTCTATGACGTATGTGTTCGGATACCTCAACTATAGCTATCACATACTATAGTACATGAACCAATACTGTTGTGTCACTTATTCACTAAGTGCATATAATTTTTAATGGACTGTGCTTGCAGGTATTTACAACAATGCTGAGTAGAACATAAAGAAAACCTGTTATAAGAAATTCCGACTTTCAATATTTAGGTTTTTAAGGTTTAAGAGTTAAAAAATGCCTTTAAATGCAGATAAATAAATGAATATAAATTAAGTCAGCCAATAAACAAATAAAATGTCCCAAAAACTGTGAGATCTATGAAGAAGAATGTTATACAACAGAAGGTTCACAAACTGGATAATAGAGTTTTCATATGTCAGTGAGGTATTAAGTGTAACAAAATTGAAATTTAGTGGTGTGAAAATGGCTCAATTTTTGGCTTAACACCTGACAGAAGCCAGAATAAGAGGGCAGCAGTAGGGGGCATCTGGCTTGATAAACAGGTGACATACAAAAGTACAAAGGAGTCCAAAAAGAGACCATAATCACCGCTAGAGCACTAAACAAAATGCCTGGCACCAGGGATGGGACCCTATTAACTTTAGATCTAAAAAAAAAAACATAAACAAGAAAAACTTTCTATTTAAGCAACCGTGGAAACAAGTACTGGCAACAAACAACAAGGGGTGTTCATGGTGTGAGGTGGAGAAATCAATGTTGTGTATGTAGAAAAAGAAAAAGCAACGATCTGGAAACTTTTTTTTGTTTTTAAAAAGGTCAGTGTTTTGTGACTGAATGTACTCATACTCATGGACCTCAAACAGTTACTTCAATGAATTGGAGTGTTTGTGTGTGTGTGCATGTGTGTCTTTGTGTGTATTGCTTTACCTGATCAGTGTGTCGGTGCGGTTCTGCATCAGTGTGGCTTGGCTCATGGCCTTCAGCCAGGTGTTCATGTCCTCCTGGGTGTCGGCGCTGAAGTAATACGTTCGCATCCCAGTGTGCTCCGCCTGCGAGCCAATCACAGAGCTCTGCTTGTAAATGTATGAGCGCATACCAGTGTGGCTAGCCTATAGGAAGAGAGAAGAGGCGGGGTCAGTGTTGTGGTCAGACGGCAAAATTAAGGTTACGTGAGCTTCAGAGACAAGAAGTTCTCATGCTGCCCGACAAGAGAAACAACATCAAGCATCGATCAGCACAGAGAGCCAATGAAGGAAACCACACAAGAGAGACAAAAATGGCAGCCAGGTACGATCCACAAAGCTACAACTTTTGACCGATGGAAAGATTCGTCAGTACAATGGAGAATAGAAAAAGTGAGAGTCGGACAAAAGAACCTCAAAGTCTCCTCACAAACTTGTTCTCTTTCATCTTCAAGTGCAAAAACTTAAGCATTAACTGTAGCATTATAACAGCTTCACATTTATGCTTGCTATATTTTTTAACAGTATATCTTTCAAAATAACATTAATTACTATCCGGCACGGAAAAGTAGCTCGGCACAGTGGTGTGTGAAATTCAAGTCCGATTAGATTTCAAACCCTGACGAGTTAATTGTACTCTGTGACTTAAGTGCTGAGCTCATGACAGGCATGTTAAGATGGATATTTCTCTGTACGCGCAGTAAAAAGTTTATTACTCAGGTGATCCCATACGCTTTTGTCAGGCTGTGACAGTCAAGAGCACATCTGCACCATTTTCATGCTCGGTAGAGATTTAAAGACCCTGTGTGTGGAATATTAAAGGAATTGTACCGTGCTGTACTGGTGAGGAAATCTATGGTGTAATGTTGCAGAAAAATTTTAAAGCAGAGCCAGTGCAAGTCAGCGACACTCAATAATACCAGAGGTCCAATAATATAAACTGTCCTCTCTGTAACTGTGGTAGAACTTCTGTTGCCAATATCCTAATTATAAGTTAAGTTACTCACACAATATCTAATCTTATCAACTGCTGTTCAACTGCGTTCTATGTATCAATAATATGATTTTGTACGTTTTTTAAGCCCTGCCTGACGTCCAGTGTGATACATCACCAGTCTGTGCTCAGTGCAGCCCAACATTTTATACATGCATCAAAGCAGAAGTAGGGAGTTTCTTTTTGGTGTCTTCATGCAAAAACTCCATAATAACCTTTCAGCATATTGCAATTCAGGTGCTCTGAAAGAACACTAGACTTCAGCACCTTTCCTTGGCTCTTCATTTAAACGGTGACGGGGTATTTTTGACTGCTGAAATAAGTGGCGTGTCTTAAGTTCTAAAATTGACCACTGGTTTCAGGCAGCACTGTCAGCTGGCTTGAGTCGAGCTAAGATGGACCACCGCTTCAACGGAACTGGAACCGTTCCATCTCATCATGTTTTAGGGGGCAAACCGGCCGTAAAAGAGAGAGCAACAACGAACGAAATAAAATGCGAGATGGAGCAAAAACAGGGAGGGAACTGAGCGGAGTTGCTTCCTTAGGAGTCTCAAGCTACAGCTAGCTTGATTTCTAGAATCTTGCCTAGCTCAGCTTTAATCATTCTAACATCTGATTTATGTTTAATGTGAAAGAGGTTTATTATAAAGACAAACCAACAGAGCGGGGCTTCTCAACACTTTAACACTAGACACAAAAGAGGAATCTGGGGTCTCACCAGGACCTTTACTTACGAAGGTTCAACAAGAATTGATGTAGTTATGCCAAAAAACACGAATCAATCTATTTTCCAGCCACAGTGGGCTGCTGATTTTAGCAAAAAAGTTCAAATTAACCCAGTGTACATGATCTGCCAAGCATCAAAACGCCCAATTAGCTAGCAGCCAAATATTTACAATACAATACAATATAATAATACTTTATTGTCCCAAGGGGGAAATTTGTTGTCACAGCTTTCCCATTGACAGAAGTGCATGCAAAAATTACAAAAGATGAACAATAAAACCCAAAATAATTCAAC
>JAPZDX010000022.1:24580773-24592778 GCA_029783625.1 Naso annulatus | reverse complement strand
AGAAACACTATAAAACAAAGTTTGTTTATTGACAGTTTAAAAACAGTGAATATTTGTGTTTAATAAATATATAAATAAATAAATATATGATTAAGATTTTTATTCCCTTTTTATTTAAAGAGATTCAGAGACAAAGCAAATACCCAAGTACATGCAAATATGAAAGTGCAAATATTACACAAACGAAGAACTTTGTATATTTTTTTATATTTATATTTACTCTTCAGCTGTAAACCTCCTCCTTCAACATAATAACATTGACCAGCTGCTGATCATGGACATGTGATGTACCTTTGCAGTATATTCAGATATTAAACATTTAATCCAAAGAAAAGGTAGATCCTTACCTTAAAAGGTAAAAAACAAATCTGCCACAATAAGTATTTTACTAAACCCTCTTTTTATCAGACACTCAAACATGCAGGTTCATGAATAATGAAGTCTTCTTCTGATTAAAGTTTTGCTTGTGAGTCAGGTAATGAAACTTTCTCCTTTTCATTTCTGTGTGAGAGGACACAGGCATGTTTCCTTGTGGTTCTGATTTTAAAGATGTCTGAACTGTCTTTAACTTTTACATTAAAGAGCTCAGCATTCAGTAAAAAAATGAAAGGGAGGCTTTTTTTTTAAATATGTTTGAACTGTGAGGTCCCCTTATGTGATTTAAAATGTGTTCATGTGCACCACTTATCAAAAGGTTTAATTTTTACAGACGTGCTTGTGGTGTCAGAAAATTAAATTCTGTAACGTAAGCAGCCATAAAGCTGATTAACCCTATTCAAGAAGAATAATTTTAGAGGAACTAGATCAATATATAGTGTTCTGTTTTGTTAGATAGCCTTAAAGAACTGCTACTTTTAGTCTACAAAGAGAAAAAGTGTGATTACAAGAGAGGATGTTAAACCTTGCAGCTTTAAAACATTTTAGCTAGCAGTTGAAAACTTTAACAAATAATAAATGTTTCCTTATGGACACAAGTGCAGACAACAGACAGTCGAAATGCTTGAGATTTGTTTTTTTTCTCTGTTAGCAATGCTGGAATCTAGATTTAGATTTAAGTCACTTGTATATTCAGCTCTTAGAGAACAAAGTTTACAGCTCTTCTAACCACATGTAAAAAGTATTCATGTAAAAAAATAAAACAAACAATACTATGTTTACAATAATTCACAAGTCAGACTACACTGAGTTTCCATGAGATAAAATAAACAAAGTGTCAAGTTTGATCAAAGCCCTAAAATCATGTGCAGCGTGTCAAAATGATGGGACACTACATAACTCACTATACACATTTTAACTATAAACTTATTTTTCTGTTTCAAGTTTCTGAATGCATCAAGAACTTTCAAACTAAAAAAAATGTTCACACAAAAATAAGCAGGAGGCATGAAGAGAAAGTTACAAGACGTCGCAAGGGGAATGTGGGGGCAAATAACAAATGACCCGGTTAGACAGAAAATAAAGCAATATAAACATTAAAAAAATGCAAAACATTTAAAATGTCAACTACACAATTAACCTCTAAATGCTTAAACATCCACTCAACTAAAATGATTGTCCTCAGTGTGAGCTGTTTTGGAGTGTGGATGCTTTACATCACATGAAAGCAGCAACTTCCTCTGCTGTTCATGATGTGTGAACTAACATCCTCATGTGTTGAAAAATTACACTTTACGTTAACATGCATTTTTGTTTTATTTTGTGTCAGCTGGTCTCTTTGGCAGTTGGACGCAGAAATGAACTCTGACTTGTTGCCAAATGTTGAACTTTCAGACACCTGATCATAAACGCACAGGTCAGTGAAATCAGCTGCTACTGTATGTTTACTTTACTGTAATACTGAATGTTTCCACATCAGTTAACTTACCAAATAATTTTTTTCTTTACCTAGTAGGTTCCTCCTTTACTTATCCACTCACTGCAGTTCATGGATTCAACCAAGGGCGTAGTGTCCATGGGCGATGTGGGGGGCCAAGTCCCTTCGCTTAGATTTCTGATTCTCAGTTTGATTTTCTTTAAATTCTTAGTTTTTCTGAGCCCTGTGTTCTGACTGTCCTGCTGTTAAAGTTCAGATGAGAGAAGATCTGAGTTGACTAAAATGTCGATGCACTCAGTAGGTGATTTCAGCACAGATGAGTGCGGATTTCATCCTCCTTGTTAGCAAAACATAACCAAAGCGCATCCCCCTTTGTTAATCTGCTATATTTTTTTCTCCATCCCCTAGAAGCAGAGAGAGTGCAGTGAGTTAAATTTGTTATTCTAGTCTGCCTGATTTGTTGATCTTTTATCTGACTGATGTTTGTGACAATTGCAATTTATTTTTCTCATCGTGGTTTTGAAATATCAGCAGCCTAACTGTGCCATGTGGGTAAATCCATGGCGCTGTCCGCGGTGCTGAAGTAGCTGACGGATTTGTAATGGTGGCTTTGTTTTTTTGTCCTGCCTTTCTTAGCTTCTTCTTGGATCTATAATATTCTCTAAACAGTATACTATAAATTATCAATACTTAACAATATTGTAGCCTACATATTTTACGGATCACTTTCATGATCAAAATGACAAGTAGAAAGGTGTAGTCGCAGAGGAACGCGAGGATCATGGAGACACACTGCTGTCTGTTGTATTCCTACAATATTTACAATATTTCTATAATTATTTAGTCATTCATTGGGTGTTAGTGGGGCAGGGGGTTGCTCCCAATGGGCAAAGGGATACCTGCTGAGACTTTACCTGTTCAATAAAAGTACTTTTTACAACCAGTATTCTTATTTACAGCCTATATTCTTCTAGAAATGAACGTGTGTCAAAAGTGAGCCAGTGAAGCACAGTGCCCTTGGTAGTAAAGATGCAAATACAATATACACTGACGAAGGGAACACATCACTTAGAACAAGCGATGTGATATGTAGTTTAGTTTCCACAAGCACTTTACTTTTTCCACTTAAAACTGTCTGTTATCGAACATGAAACAGTTATTTTCTTGAGCCTCTTTAGCTTCAGCATATTGACACATTTCTTAATGGAATGGTATGTGTGTAATGAAAGGGATTTCAATCAAATGGTTAAATTGGAAAGTGAAATATTGCACCATATGGAGCTCCAGAGGAGCGTTCACCTCCCCACACACCTCCCTCACCTGTACAGGAGGAGGAGGATGAGCATTAAATGAATAAATTAGACCTCAGCTCCATGTAAACAAAGGTTTTACCAGCTGAAATGAAAACACACACTTTTACTATGAATATTGCTCTGCTAGCTTCCCACACGAGTTTGCAAGTGTGGTTTTATATGATGGGTAAGTTTGCTGTTACCATGATTCACATTTAATCGGATTGATTTCTCTAACCATCCCATCCTGTACAACCTGAAGAAAAAAGAGAGAGATTTGACATTAAACTACTCAAAATTAGTATTTTTGAGACATAATTAGAATGCATCAAGAGAGAAAATAACAATTAACTGCTCATTTTAATTTATTTCTCAAAAGTTTAAATATTAAGAATTGGAGTGTTTTGTGTTTTTCTTTGTAAATTGAAAAATGCTTTAGGACACATTTTCAAGGTCACTTGTACATTTTGCAAACTTCAGGAGCAGTTAAATGTGACAATACAGTTTGCTCAACTGTTTCTATTGTTGTGTTTTAACCTTTTCTCACCAGTCAGTTTTAATCTCATTTGATTCTCTTTACTCTGAAATTACATTTACAGTTGTTTCTTGTTGTCCTATGAATCTTGAGAATGAAACAAGTTTGTATGAAGTTTTAAAGAGAAAAGAAGCTGAAGTCAGTTTCATAGAAAAAAACTGATCTCAAAACTATGCAATAACTAGTTTCATTAAAAATCATTTAAAACAAATTTCACTCAGTGTTTGATGTCTGGCCTCATCTGCACAACCAGTGACCTTGTGAGAAATGGGAGGTTAAGATAATCTTATGTTCTCTAAAACAACAAGGAGTCAAAGTAGCACTGTTTCACTTTCGATGGTTTAGGAAGTTCAAATTCAGTGAAGCATCATTTTAAAGACAATCAACAAACTGTGTTAAAAAACAAAACCTACATCCACCTAACTGGTTCTTTACAATTAACTGTAGTTAATAAAATACTCTTATTTAGCAAAGTAAATGAAATAAAAAACAATTTCAAATCATTATAAATGGATAGAAAACACAGTGGAAAAAGTAAAGATTCAGTAAAGTAACACAAAATTTAAATACTGAACCATTTCAAAGAATAAAAGTGTGTATACCAAAAACCAAACACACAAACACATCGATTTTGCTCCTGTTTTCTTTTTGCTCACTTCCACATTTTCACTCCTGAACATCTGCAGAAACTGAAGATCAGAGGAAAGAAAAGAGGAAACATATGAACAGCATTCAGTTATTTTACATGAGTAGCAGCATGTGTGTCGAGTTGTCTTGTTACATGTAGTCTCACTTTCAGAGGAAATTCTCACAAAGCAGAACCTTTTTTTCCAGCTTGACAACAGAGTGCTTTTTGGGGTTTAATCGGTTTTAAAACAGTCTCATAAGCTAAAAGGTCATGAAACTTTTTCTACCTAAAGAGCAGCTGGTCCTAAAATGTGAAATTGAGGATAACTGCAGTCCTGGAGTTTTCACATAAACAGTAAACAATGTAGAATTTCATACTGACACACAAATACGACCGATCTTAGGGAGATAGATGGAAAAAAACTTCTCAAATCTCATCAGATTGTGTTAGTTAAGTGATATTTTTTCTTTAAGTATAACGATGGAGTTTGTTACTGTGAACTGACTTGTGCACAAATGACTGTGTCTGCAGGGTGTCGACCTTTTAACATAAAACAATATATTTTCAGATTTTAAAGACAGAAAATTTTAATTTCTACAACCTGCAAACAGAAAAATAAAGGCTATAAAGCTTTAGATTTTTGACAATTATAGTTCAGTGGTTGCGTGTATGCGTGTGTGTGTGTGTGTGTGTGTGTGTGTGTGTGTGTTTCACCAGCACTATATTTAAGTAACTCTGTGTCAACATCACTGGAAAAGAAAATTTAAAGCAGTATAATTCACAACCTTTGATCCAGTTTAAAGACTTTTATTTTGTTAATTGGAGTCAGTGATAAACTCATGTATTAACTTCTTCTCCCTGCACATTGGCTGCTTTTAGAAATATAAGATTATTCTGCTCAAATTTGCAATTTGGATAAGAGTTAGATGCATGCTGGCACACACAAAGAAAACTAAAATCAAAGTTTCACCAAACTTAACAAAAGAACACGGGGGGTAAGCTGTTATTTGTTTGTTTCAGTTTAGACGCTCTTAAAAGTTACTTTGAAAGTTTGCAGACTTTTTTCTGTTGAAAGACACATTTTAAAGGACACGTGTATATTTACTGCAGATGCATTCTAGTTTGAAAATACAGTTTGCTGAGCTGTTAATATCAAAGTCTTTGAACCTTTTCTGCGCTGTTGCTTGTGTTGTGTTTAAGGTCCTTTTATTCATTCTTAAGAGAGATGTCAAAGAAAAGAGTAAAGAGCAAGGAGGAAACTGTTATGCACCATATAGAAACATAATATATTTAAACGTTTTCAGTAACTGCTTTAGTTTAAAAATGCATAAAACACACATCAGTATGAGTCATAACTTGGAATCAGTCAATCAGATTAAATTCACTTTCTTTTTGCTCCACATTTGCACTTCTTTAAAGCATCTATGTGAAGTGTTTTCGGTGTTGTTGAGGGTGAATATAATTTTCTGTTCAACTGTCCCTTGTGCAGTGATTTAAAGATTCATCTGTATGAAAAAGTCAGGTAAAGAATGAAGATGTGTTTCGGTTGTCTGAAGGTGATATGCTGAGTTTTATATCAGTAAGATTTACAGAAAATATGTGGTAATTAAGAAAAGAGATCACAATATATGAAGTCATGGAAATTGAATGTTATGAGTTGCTGCTGCTGCTGCCGTGTCTGATGTGCCAGGACACTAAAAAAATACAATCAGTCTGAGATCTTTCCACAGTTAAAGGGTCATGATCAGTCCAGTCCTTCACTGACTCTCGCAGTCCAAACTTGCAGCTGTTTTATTGTTGATGATGCACAGCAGCAGTTAGAAATGATTCTTTATTTTGGGGCTTTGATAATTCAGATGCATGCAGACCAAACGCAGAAAAACACTTCAAAATCTTAAAATCTGCATAGCTGCATACAAGTGGGAACACTCAGTCAGTTGTTTTGTCAATGCACTGATACATAGGATGCTAATAATAATCACAGCAATTTAACCATCTTCCAACAGCAGCTCATCTCACAGATTATAATAAGAATCAATAACAAAAGCTGAGAGAGGAACAAGGATATAATCCAACATACTTCTACAGAGTAAAAATAAGAATAAATGTAAAGAAAAAACAGAAAATATTCTGCGAAATATACAAATAGTCCCAATAATTTCCCTTTTTATAATCTATGTATTAAACCCCACATCTTTGAATTCACTCTGACACAAAGACAAACTTTGGATCAGACTTTTACCTGAACTTTGAACAGTCAAACAGACGAAACTTTGTACCATTTAACGTCTGTTTGCATGTTCAGCTCTCACTCATGTAGTGGAGACTTTCTGACCTTCAGCAGCGCTCAGTACTCTTTCTCTCCTTATCCTTGTTTTCAGTGGCCTCAGCCAAAACTGGTACGGTAAACAACTTTAGTGGACTAGTGTGTGTGTGTGTGTGTGCGTATGTGCGTGTGCGCGCACGTGTGTGTGTGGGTTCATGCACTTATGCTGCACCTCTGGATGTGCGTGTGTACACGTGGTTCTGTGCAGATGTGGCCACAGGTTTTTCTTGCTTCAAGGGGGGCAACATTCGACCAGCTTGTAAACATCATTTATCCTTCCGTCACAACATGTGCGTCACTTTCGTCATGCCACACATCATCAGGACTATCTTAAGAGTGGAAAGTCAAAAGTTTGCAGTTTAATACACAGATGATTCATTTCTCATGTCTAATTTAGAATTTTTTTTCATTGTCTCATCGCTTCACAGAGTTCCTTTCATGTAAATTAACTTAGTGTTTCTACATTAATGTTGAGAGACTTAATAGTTTTTAATCATAGTAATGTTTTTAATTGTAAAACTTTACAAATACTTCAGTTTTTGTTTTTTTGTGTGTGTTTTTTAAAAAAGCTATTTTTTGGTTATATTTTACATATGTTTATGCTGTTTTACCTTGGCCAAACCTCCCTCGAAGAAAGAGAGATCTTGTCATCTCAGTGGCACTCACCTGGATAAATAAATGCTTCAAATTTGTCACATTTGGGGATTTTTAGCAATTACTACGAGTGCAAAAAGGCTAGATTTTTTAACAGCTTGAAATTTAATCTCTCACCTAAAGACAAATCTTAACTTGTTCATGGTTGTTTTTAAAGGCTCATACTCATGTTAGTTATTATGTATGAAAGATGAGGATTGCTCAGATTTAGCACCGTTACACTGGATTGTCTCGGTGTCAAAACATTTCAAATGTCATGTTTATTTAGTGCTTTAACAACAAAAACTGTACCATTGTAAGGGACATAAACCTTCATTTGAAACCTACCATGTTGACATTTTTCATTTCACTTTAAAGTAGTTGCATAAAATCATGCCCAGTCCTTCGTGACATCAGAGCTGATTTGGACAGACTGAGTTCTTACCTGATGAATAAAAGAAGTTTATATTATAGCTTCAAACTTGCCTGACTGTGGGGATTTTAACCATTTAGAGGGCGTAGACAAAAAAAAAAAAGGGATAGTTTTTCTAAAATGTTGCAACTTAAAATTTGAACAAGTAAAATCTGTTACCTTGAAACATGAAAACAAGGAAAGGAGAAGTTAAGTTTGTCTAATAGTATCTATTTAAAACTCTATTTCGCAACTGTTTTCAGAAAGAGGCAGTTTGTGATCTCATTTGTTAAACTTAAATTCTTTTCTAATGCACTGACAAGCAGGTTGTGCTTTATTATCTTCTTGGATAAAAAAACATAAAAACTGCATGTTGGCTCAGTTCAGTCTCGTCAAACACATCTAAATGATAAAAGCTTCTCTGCATTTCACTGTTGCCTCCTGATACAGTACATCTAAACTTATATGTCTGTCTCTCCTTGAAGATGTAGTTCTGCCATTTTGTTGTGGCCACTCATTGTGTTTGCAGTCAGGCATGTAAGGAGTAACTGAAGATAAAACCCTCCTTTGGTGTCATTAGCGCTGCTGTTTACCACATCTACGTGTGTTTGTCTCCATGTCTGGCTGTAGGAGAGTGTTTTTTAGGCAAACCTGGTTACAAAAGCCTCCCTTTCATAAGCAGTGCAGCCTCAGTGAAGCCTGACAGAAAATGGCTGACTGTACAGCTGAAGGCACAGAGCTCAGAGAAGCAGGGCTGCACTCCTGCATTTCACAGGCTGTTTGCACAGAAAACTCATTGCTAAAGAGGTTGATGTCAGACTCTGAGACATTAAAATTGATTGTGATTTTGATTCCTGCCATAAAAGAGGGAATCAGAAGGATTTTTTTTAATTTATTTATTTATTTTAAATCTGACCACAGATTATCCAGCTGTGATTTTGTAAATCTAAGTCTGTGAAATCATTTTTTGTCAAAGCAATGTAATTATATGTATCAGCATATTTAATTTGAAATTCAATCAATTTGCTTTACCTTAAATACATAAAGCAAGAAGTAACATATGTTAAAGTAAGAATATGATTAGGAATTGCAAAACAAATGTTAGCCTATGAGAAAATAAAAAAGATATACAAGAAAAAAAAACATCTGGAAACATTGACAAACCCTGTGTTTTTGCTGACGGACTCAAGCCACAAACAGACACATACACAGATTCACGCACAGACATACACACACACAAAAACATACACTCACACACACACACACACAAAGTAATTTATTTTGGGGCTGATGTAAATCTCTATGGTCTGAATTCATTATTTACTTTAAAGAGAGAAAATATTGGAAACATCAAATTAAAATTAAATATAAAAAGAAAATGTTACCAGTTAAAACTTACAATATCAAATTCAGACTTTGTACAAGGAATCAGAGCAACCAAGTGAAGAATTACGATAGCCATAAAATAAAAAGATGAAGAAGATGCTAAAAGCATCACAAAACAATTACAAATTCTTGTAAACATGATCTGATGCAAAATTTCACAGAAGTGATACGTATAACCACAAATTTCACTGAGGAAGTAAAGTTCTGTGTGCAAAGAAGCCTTTTACGTGCAGATGAAAACAAATATGTGCAAATATGCATATAAGCAACAGTGATCACTGAATGACATTTTTAAATCAGGCACCATTTAATTCACTGCACAGCTGTTATGTGAGTTGATGTGTTAGAGAGTAAAAAAAGGTGATAGTTATCTGTAGATGTGTGTGTGTGTGTGTGTGTGTGTGTGTGTGTGTGTGTGTGTGTATTTCTGTGAAATTACTTCACTTTTTTTGCATGTTAAGCAATGTGTGTTTTTGACATACGGTGATATATTGTCAGAAATCTCGTGTTTGTGCATGCGTGTGTGTGCGCGTGTGTGTGTGCATCTCAACATAACGCCACAGCAGATGCAGAATCAGGGGGAAACTGTGAGCAGTCTGTCCGTTGGGCCGGAGGAGCTGAAAAAAGCGGGACACCCACAGTTTGTGTCCCACCCAAAAAGGAGCCGTACCCTCGTTACCTGCACCCACAGACTGTGTTTCTGTTACTTACAGCCTAAACTCTGTACATGTGCATGTGTTAAATATTTGCTGCCTGTTATGAAAAAAGGCCCGTCTCACTGTTTTAAAAGTATCCATTATTGAACTTTTCACAGTGTTTTTTTCACAACGTCCAGATCATTTGTTGCCCCCAGTTGTGTGTAAGTGTGAATGCATGCCACTTAAACATGTGTGCTCCGTGTCTCGTCCTGAATCTGTCATTTTTTGTGTTCGTAGGACTCAAAGGATGACTGTGAGAAGAGGGAGAATGGAGACTTCCACAGCTGATGAAGCAGAAAGAACAGTAAAGACTGTTGGCACTGGCAGGGAGGGAGGAGGCCGCTGCACGAGAGCTCGGATCAACCGACACCTTTTTTTCCAGTTGCACCACCCGAAACCCTGAGAGTGGAGCCGGTTTGAGTGGGACACGCCTGGTATTCCCAGTATGGGAAGGTAAATGGGTGTGACTTTTTATTACTTAAGTATGAGTAGCTCCTGTTCCTTGTGAAATCATTTCAGATAAAAAACAGAAAGAAATAAACATACAAATATAAGCTTGACACCAAAATAACAACTCATGTGAGAACTAGAAGCTCACAAAGGTAAAATCTAGAATAAAACTGACTTAACAAAGACCAAAACTGTGCTTCACGTTACTTTATATGTTCAAAAATGTTAAATTAAGGCCAAAATACTCTACTGAATTCCTCTGTAGATTGCCTACACAAAATCTGTGTGTCACCATGCCAAGAAAAAGGAAAACAGACAGGAGAAAACAAGGATGAAAGGGAAACCAGGAAAAGGGAAAGGCTGTTCAAGTTCCAACAAGTTCAAAATTTCCAGTAATCAACCAACCAGCCTGTGTGCCTGAATGCAGAAACTCTCTGCACCAGCTGAGCTTAAAGCTCATCTGCTTACCTCTTTGGGACTGTTTTAGGATATTTGACATTTTGACTCTTTGATTAATACCTGTTTGTTTTGGAAGAAGACAAGCAAACAGCATAACTGTTGTGACACTAGCAGGTATTTTTGAGGATTCTGCAGCAGAGCTGAAATTTGTGTTCATGAAAACTTTGCAGTATCCAGGAACTTTATCAGGTCTCAAAGAGCCGAGAGCCAAAATCTTCACAGAAAAACAGCACAACAACCCATCTTAACATGTAAACATCAGCTGGTTGAAACATTACCGGAGATTATACATTTTTTTGTCCTAAATTTTTGATTTAGTTTGTCCGAGTGGACACTGTATATTAGCTCACACTCACTTGCCAGTTTATTAGGTACACATAGCTAAAACTAAAGCAGTGTAATTAAACAGCGCTGCAGTAAATTCACCCCTCTGATGGTTATGATTCTCAGTTTTCGCTGTTTTAGATTAGTGTCCATTCAGTTTAGTTATACTGCTGAATTGTCTTGTACGATGACATTATACTGATATTTAGTTCACCCTCATTCATATAAATAGGTTGGACAAAATAATAGAGACACGACTCAGGTTGCAGTACAGCTGATCAACAACAAAAGCTACATAACCCCAAATTATCATGAAGCTGAGTGAAGAATCAGAATCAGATCTATTTCCCTCTAGGTTTTTACATTGTCTGTGAGTAGTTGGTATTTTAATAATAACAATAAACTCACTAAGAGAAAAATAAAATAAGCACGACGTACGGCACTAGGGCCAAAAATAGCAAGTGAAGTAGGATTTAGCCAAAAAAAAGGTAGAGAAAATATAAAAAATATGTAAAATAGAGCTGTTTCAAAAATAAAGAGGGTTAAATGTGAAACAAACTGACCAAGAACGTGCAAAAGTTACAGAATTAAGTATAGAGAATACTTGTATGTGCTTTCTACAGAGATAACAATCCAAAAATGTGTGTTAATGTAAGAGATTGAGTCAGATGTGAGGAGTAACATTAATGTAACATGCAGTGCTGCGGATGGGGTGTAAGAGTGAGTGTCACTGGGAGTCTCAGGCCTTGTTAATGAAGCCAGCTGCAGGGACGAAACACCTCGAACAGTTTGAACAACAACAATATAACCTGCCTGAAAGGAGGGATTACTGCAGGACATTTATGTTAGACTGCATCAGTTTGAGCATAAAAAAACTGACTACTGAGGGTGAAGGTTAATTTGGTGGCAAAGAAATTCAAATATTCATTGTCACCCCTCAGTGTTTGTTAAGTCATTCAAAGCAGTTATACCGTCATAAAGGACAAAAACTTCCATTTCAAACCCACAGCGATGAAATTACATCAGAGGTGTTTGATATCAGGTTTGGC
>JAPZDX010000022.1:24439938-24453617 GCA_029783625.1 Naso annulatus | reverse complement strand
GATTATAAACCAGCAAGATCCTCAGCATTAAAGCTCATGATAAATCATCCAGAAATGGGCTAAAAATAGTTGAATCAGGTACCTTGTGACAGCAGAGGCTGGGATGAATAGGGATTAAAGTGGAGTACAATGTGTCAATAGTTTTTTTTTTTGTGTGTGTGTGTTTGTTTTATTTTTGTTTAATAATTCATGTGAATCACAAACCTCCTTTCGTTTCCCTCACACAGAACGCAGCTGACACAAAGAGCAGGAGATGGCTGTGGTTGTAAGTATCTTAACTTTTAGTTGTTTTGCCCAAAGAGAACCAATCAATGCAAACATTTTACACGGATTTCTGTGCTCTAGAAGGCACGTTTACAGAATGGAAGTCTGTGACGAAGTATTAAGTATAGTTTTTGCTTGTGAGTGATACTCTCGTGAGAAAAAACAATTGACAGGACAAATATCTATTCATCTACCTGTAACATGGCCCCAGCTGCAGCTCAACATTTCTCAACACCAAAGCCCATTGTTGCAGGTGCATGCAACAGCTACAGTAGCCTCAGCTGCTAATCCGTGCTTCAGGTCCACTAGCAGCCCGTAAAGTGTATTTACAGGCTTTGCTGGACTCATGTGAGGGAGATTAATCAAACACTGAGTTCTATTGATTATGTTCCTGCTACACTGGCGAACAGGCATTTTGTTTAATGTGGATTAGACGTGTTTTACAGCTCACACAGGAAAACCGAGTCTTGTGAGAGAATTATGTTGACATGGTCAGACATTCAGCTTTTGTCCAAAGCAACATTCAAGAACAGAAAAAGAGGCAAATACATTTTCAGTGTGCATTCTCAACCATCACAACACCTGCTGTGACGTCATTAACTGTCCTTCGTCAGAGCAGACAGGCGCAGGTGTAGCTAATATAATATTAATGATGGATCTGTTTAATTTGTATTGGCTGTTTAGCCAGTGAGTGAGTCCATCAATACGAGGCACAGCTAAATGGAATGCATCCATTATTAATGTAATTAAGAAGAACACCTGTGCTTTCCCTGCTATAATAAACTGTCCACTGTGGAAATGATCTATTCAGGTGCTGCCAGTATCCTAGCAGCCTGCTGACAGGTGTCAACCTAATGAAGAGCAGAGACAATAATCTGCAATAAGTGATTCAGTGCTGCTTCACTCTGACATCAGCTGCCTGTTAGTATAACAAAACAGAAACAGTTTGGCCCCAACAAACAAGAACTGAAAGTCATATTCTGTCTCTCACTATGAATAGAAAAAGATCCTCAGTACTTCTTTGGTATCAGCAAATTAATTGGAATTAGATTTGGATTATTGTCTGTTTAATTAGATATTAACCGATTTAAATCATAATATTGCAAATCTTAGACTTTATCAAAGCAAATTTCTCATATTGTTGCAGATAAATGAATGACTGTCCAGGTTATTTGCAAACAAAATCCATGGAGGCAGCACTTGCCTCTTTTTATCTAATTCCTACAGTTACTTTGTTTTAACAGCCATCTAAAATGTATAAACTTTGGCTTCCTCTCTCAAAATTACTATAAGTTACATTTCCACATTAAAATATCTAAAATCAACTACAAGTTTTATATGTCTGTCACCTATTGTTGCCACTTCTAAATCTGCTTTTCCATTAATTGTGACCCATCTCTTCTCAGAGTGGAACTTACCGTATGGTGTCGGAGGAGGAGCAGGCTCTCAGGGCCAAGCTGGAACGTCTCACCGTCAAGGACCATGGGCCAGTGTTTGGACCCTGTGCCAGCCTGCCAGACCACACCAAGCAGAAGGTAGCTAGACATTCTCACACTTGCAAGAAAAGCTGGACGCAACATGGCTACATTCAAGAGTTTAATCATTGTATTATTAATTATTGGGTGCCTGCTAAGCAGTGCAAAGGAACAGTTCACACTGCCTATTACAGTCCCTCATTCTTCTGTCCATTTGTTGGCAGTGAAAAGTAACGTTACATCAAAATGTGTGTCTTGATCCGGACATGCATGCTACAGTATGTGTTCTCAACGTTTACGAAGACATAGTTTTTGAAAAAATTGTGAGAAACTGGTGGGGTTTTTTGCTTTCTGGTGTGTTTTTTTGCCCACTCGAATGGGAAACAGTGAAAAACTTTGCAAAAAGCCATCAAACCCACTCCTCTTTGAACTTGCACTGCTTCCACATAGTTTCAGCCTTGGACTTCATTCAAACTTTTAACAAGACAGAAGAGCTATAAAGCCTTGTATTTAGGGTTTTCTTTTTTTTTTTAGATATCCTGGTTTTAATGTTATGACCTTTTTTGCTCCTCCTCAAAGCAACCATCCAGAACACCCTGGCAACCGCCTACTAACTGCCTAAGTTTTCTCACTTTGCAGCTGCTGAAACACAAATCAGCACACAAAGTTATTATAGGACCATACATACATACAAGCACGCATGCATGCATTTGTGTATAGACAAGGGTGTCCATCTTTGTGAGAACAAAATTGTGGTTTACATCTGTGGGTTTGGGCTCTAATTGTTTCTGTGTGTGAGAGATAGAGGTACACACCAAGCAGCAGGCAACCTCAAAATCTCCCTGAAATTTTCTAGTTTATGTATTAAACTACTTATAACTATATTGTAAATACAGACATTAAGCTAGGGTTCAAGAAAGAAAGGAGTTATTCAGCTAAATCAGTCGACACCAGTAACTAAAGAGAGAATGACGATGCTGACTTTTGTATTACTAGCTACATTTTTTTGTGAATTCACAGTTTTGATATTGTCAGAATGCACCTACAGTACCGTACTTTTAACCATGTTATCACAACTATAGCTAAGTAAATCTTCTACAAAAAAATGCACCAAAAAGTAGAAAGCTGCAGATTTTAAGGTTAAATATTGGCTTAGCTAGCTGGCTAGCACGGCATGCTCTTTAACCAAGATAACTAACATGTCATGGTGCTATGTAAGACCAAAGATTTCCAAAATGTGAGCTACTTTTTGGTCTGGCTCCCCCTACAGGCCAAGGATGAGCTGAACGAGACAGATGAGAAGCGGGTGTCAGCTGCAAAGGAGCTGCGAGCTTTGATTAAGGAGAAGGCAGATGGAGGCGATGACCTGGCCAAGGGGGTGCTGGACACGTTTGGGGAGAAACCAGACAGCATGTTGGTCCGCTTCATCCGCGCCAGGAAGTACGACGTGCCCAGAGCCTTTGACCTCATGAAGGGTACGTCAGCAGAGATAACAGTTTGAAACTGCAGATCTAAGTATACTGACAGCATGTTATTTCCACCTGAAAATGTCAAAGTCCTAATTATATCACATTTACCAGCATATTTATTGACATGTTTTAGGTGCATTTCCAGCTGTACTGAAGACAATTTGACACCTTTGACACCTGTACCTTTATTATCATGTTAATGGGTGACGTGAAATATCAGTGCTACATTCCAAAAAATGCCAAATATATAGCCTAGTGTAACCCCAGAATCTGTCTCTATGGGTCCAGGTTACGTGCGTTTCAGGAAGGATTACCCTGAGCTGTTTGAGAATTTGACCCCAGAGGCCGTGCGCAGCACCATCGAGGCCGGATACCCTGGCATCCTGTCCAGCAGAGACAAATATGGCCGTGTGGTTCTGCTTTTCAACATCGAGAACTGGGACTACGAGGAGATCACCTTTGATGAAGTAACCTAGTGATTCCAGTGCAGCTGGAAAAGCATTTAGACTCTTAACTGACTGATCATTTAAATGACTGTGATTACAAAAATCAGTAACAGCCAATAAACGTTTGCTCAGATCCTGCGTGCCTACTGTGTGATCCTGGAGAAGCTGCTGGAGAACGAGGAGACTCAGATCAACGGGTTCTGCATCATTGAGAACTTCAAGGGCTTCACCATGCAGCAGGCGTCAGGAATCAAACCCACCGAGCTCAAGAAGATGGTGGACATGTTGCAGGTGGGAAAATCTAAACTCATGTAAGGACTGGATTATGACCACATGCAGATTGCAGGGTGGGTTAGATGATTATTCTAGAAAAGAACTCTGGAAATGAAAATCAGATGTGTTTAATGGGGGAAAAGTGTAGAAGAACGCTCTTCGCTCTCCTACCAGCTTTTAACTGTGCAATAATAAAGCTGCTCAGTGGTCAAAAGTTTCCTTGATTCCTGGTTTGAGTTCAGTAGCTGTAAATCAAAGCGGCAGAGCAAAAAAAGAAAAAAAAATTAAAAAATGTCTTATCACCTATTCTACTTTCTGCAGGACGGCCCTTCAGTGAAGGTTTTATTGAGAGTCAAAACAAACTGTATTTTGTTTTTCCATCAGGATTCCTTCCCGGCCCGTTTCAAAGCTGTGCACTTCATCCACCAGCCCTGGTACTTCACCACCACCTACAATGTGGTCAAACCACTCATGAAGAGCAAGCTGCTAGAGAGAGTGAGTTAGAAAAGATCAGAACTTCTATTATTTCCCTTTTTTTATTTGAATGATACGTTGGTTTAGAATATTTTGTGGCTGTTTCTTATTGGTGGAATTTGCTGCAGAACTAGAAACGGTTTCAGTACACAAATATGCAGTGTTTAATATTCTCCATGCTTTCCAACAGTTGACTCTCTTTGTATCGTGTTTAGAAAGACTTCCTCACTCGTGTATTGAAGATATTTACATGCTGGAAAGTCAGATGTTGAAAAAACCCACAGTTTTAAATGCTTCTAACAGCTGCTGTTCTTGCTCTAGGTGTTCGTCCACGGAGACGAGCTGGAAAACTACTACAAGGAGTTTGATGCCGACATTCTTCCCTCTGAGTTTGATGGAAAAGGTTCCAAGTATGACGGCAAGGCCACAGCAGCCAAGCTGTTCGACTAAACGTTCACCATTCCCTTGCGCCACGCAGGCGAAGAGCCGTCATGTAATACAAAACCCATACAGACTGTGGAGACTGAAAGCCCAATCTAGTTGTGTGGTTGTAGGAATGAATGAAAGTCTCGAGTGAGTGAAAAGTTCAAGAGATCCTGACAAAGCACAGACTCACAGAGGTGAGGAGGGGGTCTCACCATCGATCACTGTCACACTCCACAGTTCTGTACAAAAACAGTTTTCAAGGTTAACACTGCTTCATTTTAAGCACTGATAACAAAAGCTACAATCTATCCACTGTGCTGTGAAGCACTGACTGCACACACAAGTACTTGACATATTTACAGATCACTACTTTGTTTTTTACTTTCAAAGCATCCACTGACTTCTCTTCACACCCGTTTAGTGAGAAATAAACCTTCTTAGTCATCTAATTTGTTTTTTTAGCACATTAAGTAGCTGTGGGCAGGCACAGATTTGAGGCTTCCTTGTTGATGTGTTTAAAGACGCTCTGATATCCAACATGTGAGAGTTTGCTGGCAAACAGGAATTGTTTCATTACACAAAAAGACCATACTCACAATATCATTTACACTGTTGCTTAACTGATTCATAATAAGTGACCTCAGAGCTCCTTCAAAGTCAACAACAAGATAAAGTTTCAAAAGACCACAATAGTGACCAAATATCCACAGTGGTGCTATGTTTTTTCACACCAAACTCACAAGAATAGAAGCTAGTAGCTGTTCAAGAGACAGTATTTAATCTAAAATGGTGCCGTATGGGAAATATTCAGCATTCCTTTAAAGCATATATGATCTTTTTGACCATTCAGATACATTGAAGTCTTTTAAAATCATTTCATAAAAGAAAAACTGGTAAAATATTTATATATAACTCTCACGTTACGCCAAGTGGCCATGCTTCTCTCCTGGTTGTGAGCAACAGACTGACATTTTCCACCTCTCCCGTCTGTGAAGTTCTGCTTTGTTTGGACCTCAGTTCATCCACACAGCTTGTTTGAACACTGGCAGGCTCCAGCTTTCTCAGTCTCCACCTTCTCGCCCCTCTCTGCTCGAAGTACAAGGCTGATTTTCCAACAAGTGCCTGTCTCTTGTGTTTTTTGATTGTTCTTCAGTATGAGTATTACAAAGTTTTACCCACTGTGCTACCTGGCGCACCAATAAGAATGTCAATAAATGTACAATAAAGTGTATATAAATGTAAGCTGTTGTCTTTCTATCCATTTCTAACAGCCAGGTTAGCAGCTGTGTGACGCTGCACTTTGGTAACACTCAATACTACCAGATAAAATGCTCACCTTAGTTAAGCAGGCTAATATTTGCTATTCATTCATATAAAAACATAAACAAAAGCTGCAGCTGATGGAAAGTCTTTTGTTTTGCAGGGATTTGGTCAAAAGGATTGAGAAGAAAATTTATATTTTGATGTGCTGTGTGGTAAAGATTATTGAGGTCAGGGTAATTCTTGGTGCTTTATCGTGGGTGACTGGACTTGTTGGAGTTTCTTGAAGATGTTTCACCTCTCATTCAAGAGGCTTCTGAAGAACTGACTTGAACTGAGGTGAAAAATCTTTAAAAAACAATTCAAACGTCCACTTGCTGACGATGTAGCACTTAGAAATTTGACGGCATAGTGGCACTGAATGAAAAGTTAAGAAATAACCAACATTATTAAAATGTACTTAGCAGGAAAATTGAGTTTGTGTAGGATGTTTATTCGCAGTCAACCCGACAGTTGGTGAAATATTTCACTCAGAGCCACATGTCAACCTCAGGATTTTTTTTTTGCATCATGCTAGAGGAGGAAAAATCCAGATGACTCCAAAATCAGTGAGATTTATCCTCTGGCAACCATAAATGTCTGCATAAAACTTCCATGGCCATTCATCCAAATATTGTGAAGATGTTTTAGTTTAGAACAAAGTGGTCGGGACACTGTGCCAACAGCATCACTTGAAAAGGAAAACCTTAGAATCTAAAATAACAAACTGACGAAAAAATTGTATGTAAAAAAAAAAAGTTTTATTATTTTTTTAAGCAAATAGGACAAATTAGTCATGGTTTTGCACGACATCAGAACAACAAAGATTAGACCATAAATGATACACTCTTATGCTGATACAAACTATAGTGCCATACAGAACAAATGTAACTGTAATGACAATAAAGTGCAGGCAAAACAGTCCATCGCTCAAACAGTCAGGACATATTGCACATACAGACACAGAAGTGATGCTGCACAGGTTACATTCATCTTCAAAAAGAACAGAAAGACAATCAAATTGGATTAAATCTGATGGTTAAAATAACAGTTCTCTGCTTTTACAGTTTCCGACAAGATGAGACTCACAGGAAACTATGATTCATATCAAACATTCATGCTACAGGCACTTCTCAAAACTAAAAATAGAAAGGCACAGAATAAATCACAGAAAACAAAAACAACTGCACATAAGTTTCACCTCTTATCAAATCAGAACCTTTATCAGTACATTGCTCATGAAAATATACTGCATCATGAGATGAGACACAGGAGAGGTGAGTTATATGTGGCAGCTTCCTGTCTTCTGTGAATTCATGTAACAAAAATGTTCTTTTATTCCTCCGTTCGCTGTAGTCATAAGCAGTGTAAACCTAACCCCAAAAAACCTGCTCACTTATGAAACACGAGATGTTGTATTTGAGACAGAGTCATGTGTCTTTTTTAGGTCACTTGATGCCAAAATGCAGCAGAATCATTAAAAAGTAAAAAGTTGAGCTACTTTTTAAAGTGAAATGTGCTTTGGTCCGTTTGTTAAGTGCAAAACTGAAAGTCCACCATTGTCCGTTTAAAGTGTAAACACAGTTTGACCCAGCTCGCCCTCAACGGCCCTGCAGTCGTGTGTAATTTTTCAGTATTTTGTGGCCTTTTCTTTAAGTCCACAAAGACGTTTTCTGTGGTAATAATCAAAAGCATTCATCTCCCACAAGCTATTGCAGGAGGAATTACAGTTCTGCTTTTACCTGCTGGTTTTTAAGGTACCTCAGAACTCTTCCTGCTGCAGTGCAGCGTGCAGAATACAACGTTAACGCAAGTTTGAATGAACTGCCCATATTTCCATTCAACAACAGAGAAAAGACACTTAAATAACATCGGTAAACCAAAGATAACCACATCTGTCTGTGTTCTAGAACTTTAAAACCTCATCCAAATCCTGACTTCCTGTTTTTTTTATTTTGTAGTTCAGCAAGAACAACGCAGTCTGCTGGTCCACCGCACATAAGTGAAAAACTGGAGAGCTCAATTTATAAAAACATCAAACTGAGTTTCTGCAGTAAAACAGGGAAAAAACTACTGACATAAGTAAAAAGTTACATTTTACAAGTATCATGTTAAGAAAATTAGAAGCACAGTTTGACTGCACATGACAGATGTTGCCTTACATTGTAATTTTTAGGGGCCCGACAATACACGTTTGCCAGTATTTATTGGCCATTATTGGCCTATATGTTGGTTTCGCTTTATATGTTCTGATATGTGCAGATATTATATCAGTTATTTAAAGCAGGAAAGAAATGCTTGGACTAGTGATTATAATTACGTAGTTTGTCCAGCAGAGGGCGGTCTGTTTATTTAATAACTAAGTGAAGTGTTTACTGTTCAGTGCACAGATGTTTGGAATTAAGTTTGCCAAAATGTAAAATATCCTGCCTCCACTAAGTATCTTTGTCACAATTGTTCACTAAGCATATTTACGTATTACGATTTTACGTATATATATGCATCTGCCCCAAAAATTCCATAGCAGTCCGGCCCCACTGTTTTGACATTATTTTTGATCAGAATTAGTCCTTTAAAACACCAGTCACTCAATAACAAACCTAAACTATCGAGGCAGCGACAGACCATCAACACCAGTGTCCTGTGAGGTAAAATTAATTTTTTCTGTCAAAGTCTGGTCGCGTCTAGACAGTGATAACGGCTTCAGTCAAATAAAGAAAATAATACCCAAAAAAGGCCCATCTTTTCAGGGACATTTTCATGATGCTGTTAGACACATTGAATAATAATCTGAGCCAATCGGTGCAAAAACTAAAAAAGTACTCTGACAGGCAAAGTTGTCTCCAAGGATTACATCTCAGCCTGTTTTGCAGCTTCTGTTTGAGACATTCCACTGTTCAAGGCGTTTAGACCCTAAAATAAATATAAAAATAGGGCCCATTTTTAAAACTACCAACAGCTGGACATTATCACTTTAAGCCACAAATGTCACACTGCTGTTTATCAGGTTGCTCAATGATTCATGTGAAGCCAGAAGCAAAACCTGCTGCAGATTCATGTTCAGATTAAGGCACTTATATCTGGTTATAAATTATACCAGTTAAATTCTTAAGTTTTTTTTTTTTAAATACAGATAACAACAACATGCTCCAAAAGCTAACAGAAGTGGGTCATCAGGTATATTTAAGGCCTCAGATAGCAAAAAAATAAATAAATCCTTAATACCTTCACTAGGAGGATTTTCCAGTTTTTATGATCATTTATACTAGATGCCTTATGCGTATGTAAGCTGATTGATAAATACTAGAAGAGTTCATTTGCAAAAAAAAACAGATAATGTCAATGTCTTTAACTGGCTAAACCAACACCACTTGAGTGTACAAAACAAAAATTAAGAAAATTAACAGATTTTGAGATATCTTATTAAAAGAACCCAGCACTAGCTAGAATGAGATTCCATGGAGTGCACAAAAACACAATGTTGGAAAATAAATAAATAACACAGATCCGGTTTTGCAAATGAACGTTTCATTTGAGGATCTAAGAAGGTTTCCAGGAGTGCTTCGTGTAAAAAATGCTTTTCTCTTTCGTCTACATAGCAAAGGTCAAAGGTCACCCTGCTCTCCAGACTCAAGACGCAGCAGCTGCCAAAAACCAGCAGAGGGTTAAGTCGTGTTACATCGGAGTTTAAATGAGGACAAGAAAAAGGAACAACTCAGCATGAGGTCATGTTACATTTTAAAGTATTATTATCTTATGTGAGTCTCAGTTTCCGACTTGTTGTACTCACTAACATTCAACCTTTTCTTTTATTTGGAATTACCTACTGAACTGTGAGATCATGAGAATCAAAACACTGAGCGTGTGCCAGTGTGTTTTTGTAGATTTGGTCTGTGGGTTGGTACCCTGACACCTCTGCATGTTACCCGCTGAGTGTTGCCCCTGTGCTCTGCGGGTAGGAGCTCTTGTCCTGGTGGCTGCTCCTCTGGCAGGCCGGCCAGTCCTTCTCCCAGTGGCAGATGGCGTTGGCGTACTCGACTATGGCCTTGTCGATCCAGGTGAGGGGCTGAGGGAACAACACAGCTCCTTCAAAGAAGCCCAGGTGGCCTCCATGTTGGGTCAGGGCAAATGTCACGTTGGGCATCTTTTCTACAGATATAAAGAGAACAGTCTTTTTTAGTCACCAGTGTTTATTCATTATAAAGTATCACTTATACCTAAATTAGTGCTTGCCAGTTCACCCTTCAAAACAGCTGTTGACACATAGTGGAAGTTTCTTTACCAGGAAGTTGGGGCTAGTTTGTATTATCTGTGAACCAATAATCAACAATCAATATGGAGTTGTTTTTTTTATTTTTTAAATCTTTAATCAACAGTCAGGTCATTTAATTTGAGAGTTGATGCATCAAGCATTAGTTCACCAACTACATGCATTGGGTTATGGACAAATTCTTTCACTTACAGTTTTTTCTCCTGAAAGAAACACACTTACAGAACTGAAAAAACGTTTTGGTGAAATGTCGTAAGTATTTAAAGCAAGTCCAACTGCTCTTCACTCAGTCCTCCTGTACATAATGGACCCAAATATGACCTTAAACTAGGGATATGTCTCTTCTTACATCAAACTGACTTATTTACAGCGTTTGGTTTCTGAAGGTCTTCTTTAAAGCTGCAATAACCAATTTTTGACCACTTGGGGGCAGCAGAAACAACAATGAACACCACACTGACATATTATCATTTCACATAGTTGATATGGCTATTTACATATGCACAACATACAGAGCACCATTAGCACCTGATAAACGTAAGTCCAATATTCACTCTCCTTTCTGCTAGGTTTGGTTTCAACCAGCTCCAGAGGAAGTGTCTGTCAACTTTCTCTTTACTTTCTCTGTTAATTATCTGTTGCTAAGCAGCGAGTGTACACTCTGCTGATCTGAGTGTGTTTGTTGGAATACGCTTTACATAGCAGATAAGACTCAGAACATCTCTGTGCAGCCAGTGAACCAAAGCATTGACCTAAAAGTTCAGAGAGTTTGAAATTTACAATTTAATTGCTTATAGGTTGGAAAAGCCTAACAATGGAGACATCACATGAGGCAAATTAAGACTGTTTAAATAAATCTTTTGTGAAGGGATGAAAGGACCCCTTTGTTAGTCGTTAATGTCACAAACTTGCTCCTCAGTTGAGAAATGGCTTCTCTACTTTCACTCAAATAACCCCCTCCATTCTTCTTTCAAACCATCCGTTCTCCTAATTAAAAAAATGTTGCTGTTCCTTCTCCTTCAGGTGCAGGTTAACTGCTGAGTCTTGACCTGCGGACTGAGGTCCCTCACCCTGTCCCAGAAGAAATAACAACTTTTCAAAAATGGCCTCATGACAATTGTTTATGCTTGACCTCAGGCGACTGCAGTGGCTTGATGGGCGATTGTTACAAAAGCCAGGAGCACAAGAGAACCAGGGATGTCACTGACAGTGATAACAACCCAAGCCCCTCGGATCATAGGCCAAATATTTTCAGGCATCCACAACTGTTATCGTTTGCATTGTGCTTCAGTTATTTCCTGTTTTATCTGTTTTATGTCACTAGTCTCTCTCTTCTTTTTCTTCGCTTCCTGTCTTTGTTTCATTTCCTGCCTGTTCTTCTGTGTCACCTGTGTATGATTGATGAATTTCTTCCTAGTGGGTTTAGTTCAGGTGTCTTCCCTCTTTCAGTCGTCAGCTCATCCTGTTGTGGCTCCCAGTGTTCCTGCTCCTGTTCCTGCTTGTTTGATCTACTTGCCTGTGTGCTCAAATTCCTTTAAGCCTGTTTAGGTTTATTTAAAGACACTTCATTTAATCAACCTGTCTCTGTGCAGCTGTGTAGCTTCGCTGATCCCGCATTGCTTTTACTGTGACAAGATTCAATCCTTCTTGAACAACCATAATCTGGATGACTGACAATCTTCAGATTGATATTTTGCAGCAATTTTATTTTTTATTTATTTATTTATTTTTTTAAAGAGTGTAAGGGGCCAAAAATGTGCACTCTGCTTAAGATTACGAACTCTTTTGAAATTTAATTTATCAACAGTAAGATGAAGGGATATTTTAGGATAAAGATTGAGGATAAAGTGACTGAAACAGCGAGTGCTGTTAAAGACTATGAAGCAGAAATATGTTGTGTGCAACTGCTGAATGACAAAAGCTCATCTTCATTCATAATTGAGAGGTTGTAACGTCATGGGCGTTATTGTCTTACTTTGTTTTCCTGGTCAAACATCTCCAGCTGCTTGGTGATTAAACACACCCTGATCTCGTCTAAGTGAAGATAAATTATTGAGATGAGGTATCGTTAAAACGGTTCTGTGACTGTCGGTGAGGTCAGTGGCACAGACGTTTGGTTTCTGCACAGAAATACGTCAGCCTCTTTCCCTTTCTGTTACTCTATACTACTGGCACACTTTCTCCTGTTTATATGTGTGTGTGCAACCACATATACACATTCCATCACGTGTGTTTTTTGTAGGAGTACACACTAAAACACCAAAAAATGCTCCAATTCAACCAGATTGGGGATTACTCTATTAAGCACTAAAAACAGCTCCTCGTCTCAAACGTTTAACTTAAGTGTCTCCAAATCTTCAAATCTCCATTTTTCCCTGAAAAGCCAAAATGCAAATTTTAGGGTAACTTTCTGTATCCAAGTGTAAGCATATAATTACCACTGAGACGCTGTAAGTATTGGTGGGAGATATTTAAATAAAACTATAATTCTGTGTGTTCATGTTTCTTTGAAGTAGAGAACAAGTTTGGAATTTCACTTGTCAAGGTCTAAGTCATTACACACACTGATTTACACGCACAGGAGTCACTGCATGTGACCTACTGAGGAAAGACACACACACACACGCACACACACACACACGCATGCAGCTCTCTATATATAATCCAACAGCCCCGGCGGATCACATGGCCCTGAAAAATTCAACAAGACCGTCTGCTGCCGGCCGATGTTGAGCAGATAGCCACGACAAGACTTTAACAACACTGAAAACTTCTGCTCCACTTTCCAGCTGCAGTGGAGGAAGGACAACAGGTTCATTTTCTCTGCACTAGTCTGAATTTGTAACACAACAGGATGTCTTATTGTTATGTCATCGTTCACTTGGAAACACACTAAACATTTGAAACAAATGAGCCGTTATAGCAGCAGTGCGGTTAACCCTTCACACTCTGCTCTAAAACTAGATGCTTACAGGAAAATTATGACTGCATCCTTCCATGTGACCTTTTATGGGTCTGAATGATTGTTCTATTGTAACTAGATCTGCTTTTATTATAGGCTACTATAGGTTTCTGTAATGTATGATCTGTTTCCTTATTTGTCCACTAAGACCGCGTTAAAAGTAATTTAACATTCTTTGTCTTTTAGTCATGAGATCCCGATGAAGGCTTTTCTTCCAAAATGTGTTGGTTTCTAGTGATTTCTCTCACTTGGTCACTTACACTTAAAATGTACTGTGTGCACACAAGACGTGCAGTTTAAATCCATTTGGATGAAAAAAAA